>PVJA010001520.1:82918-124901 GCA_004027025.1 Myocastor coypus | reverse complement strand
TTTTTTTTTTTTTTTTTTTTTTTTTTTTTTTTTTTTTTTTTTGATATGTTGGTTATTCATGATTTTCATCGTTTTTCCTAATCTCATTTTTTCTTTCTGGCTCTGCTCATTAGGCACTAAGCATGCCTTTTGTAATGGTCACTACCACTCTAATTGCCTGAGACATTATTTTTTATTTAATAGTTTTCAGAGCCTCATTCATCTTTTTTTGTCACTACAACAGTTTACATTTCAAAGTCCAAATTTGCCCCAAATTTGTGTTTGGTGAGCTGGAAGTCTTTGATTGCATCTTGCTTAAGTGTGTTCTCACTCCTAAGTAGGTTTATTTTTCGTATTTATTTATTTTTACTTTTATTATTTATTTATTCATTTTTGTATTTTAAGGAAGGATCTACAGGGTGTTCAGGGTCTCACTACTAGATTGGATTCATGGTCTGCATGTTTACAGCCTTACAAGAGCTGGTAATACAGTCATGTCACCACACCCAGTCTTAATTGCTATCCCAGTGCCCCCTTGGGTTGGAACTGGCATGGCATGCCCATGGATTGAACTCCTGGCACTGCGCTAGCTTTTAGGTATTTATTTTTGTATTCATTCCCCTCAAGAAATGAATTCTTCTCAGAAATGTCTTCCACACATACCTGGATTTTGGGTTTGGGTTATGTTGGAGGGTCATGTCTCTGCAAATTTATTAGGGATAAGAAATTTACGTTTATGTGACCTAACCTTTGTTTCTTTTGCCCTAGAATATAGTATTTTTATGACATATTACCAATCTCAAGGCATCGCAGTACAAAAATCTCAGTTCCTCCTTGATGTACTAGGAAGAACAACTTACTGAATCAATTACGTCACTTTGGCCAAAGTAGTTAAATTGGTAATTACAATAGAATAAAACACAGCCTAGAAAATAATAAAATATGGTCACTATTAATTAGCTACCTTTAATCATATTAACTCTATTTGTTGTTACTTAGCAAAATCTAATTGAAACCAGAATATTATATTTAGTACACATGCCTTCAATGTAGTGATTTTACCCTCAGGGGAGAAACATGGTGGGTAAAAAACAGAAGCAGACAAAAAAAAATTGCACGCAAGACTAGAGGACAGAGAAAAATTACATAAACTGGGAAATGTAGAAAGGACTAGAGAGAAAGAGAAGGAAGAAATAAGAGGAAAAGAAGAACAGAGATAAACAATAAAACCTAGAAACAATGTTCACTTTGATATAAAAACAAGAACAAATAATTATGCAAAAATAAAACAAAATATACACTCAAGAAGCAACAATAAGAACAAAAGAAAAAATTAAGAGAAAAATGTTTCCACTTCAGGACATGTTTCTGCCATCACTAGCGGGCAGACTGCTCAGAAAAAGCCCAGGTTCATGTTGATTAATCCGAGAAATACAGCTGTAGAGTGGCATTGGATACTACCAGTGAGCCTGTTCATTTCACTGAAGTTCAGGTTGATTTTTGATTGTGAAGCTAGAACCTGATTTGTTCATCCTGCAACACTTCATGTGACTCTTGTCATCTTGAATTCAGCTTCATAATGGCTTTAGTTGTGCTCTGTGATTTCCTGCTGACTGAACTCGGTGATGCTTCACCCCGATACTAGGAGCTGCTATACAGAGGCACTCCATAGTGGCTCTGAGTTCTGAGCTCAGTCAGGCCTGGCTAACATCACCTGGGGGACATCTGAACCTGAAAAACTCACCTGACACTGCAGTCCACTGGATTCACTGCTCTATTCCACTGATACATTCTTCCATGCAGCCCTCTGAGATAGCAGGTCATCATGTATATGCAGATTCAAGCTGCCTCCTCCCTTGCCATGAGTCAGGGAGAAAGCACCACTTGCCACCTTTCACTTCAGTACTGAGGTCTTTCTCTGTACTCTCCCTGTGGTTTCAATTTTTGATTCATACCCTTTCTTCTGACCCTTCATTTATTCTTCTTTTCCTTGAATTGCTGTATTCCAGCATCCAGACACCAAATCTTAGAAGGCTGTTTCTCTGCTGTTCAACATTTTGCTATCTTCCTGGAGGTTATGATTATTAATTTTAGCCTATACTGGGAAACTTAGTGACTTAGCAAGTCTGTTATTTTCTGTATGTCAAGTGTTTTCCTCCTATGATGCTCCATTGGTGACATATGTTCCTATTCATCAAGTGCTAAGAGTAATGACTGATAGAAAGAAAACTCTTTAAGTGTATATAAAAATACAAGAGATGCTAGCCTAGTTTCTCCTAGTTTCTCAGCCTCTTTTCCTTCCCTGAAGCTTGCTCAGCTATCTTACATTCTTTTTTTTTTTAATGTATCACTAAACTTGTTTATTTTATTTATTTATTTATTTATTTATTTATTTATTTATTTATTTATTTATTTTTATCTATTGTCTTCTTGAGACAGGGTCTCCATGTATCACTATACTTGTTCATTTTATTTATTTATTTATTTTTATCTATTGTCTTCTTGAGACAGGGTCTCACTATGCAGTTCAGGCTGCTGACCTTGAGCTCACTTTTTCTAGCCCAGTCTGGTCTCGAACTCATACCAGTCCTCCTGCCTCAGCCTCCCAATTGCTGGGATTGCAGGTGTGCACCACCACGCTCAGCTGCTATGTTATATTTTGACAAAGTAAAATAATTTGTGGTACCATGTACTGGAAATAAGGATTCCTAAAAGTAAGTTAATAAAAATAATGAATCTTTGTTCTGATTCAGTTACGAAGGTGTGCAACGTGATAATCTGCATGCAGATATTCTTTCTTGTGATAGTTGGTATCTACATAGATCAGAATTTTGGCTTAGTAGAGTCGGGTTGTTGAATGTTCATGTGTCGTTGCTGCAACATGTGCCGCCATATGTCGCTTTACTTGCTGAATCTAAAAAGGGATCCATCAAGAAAAAGCATTTTAAAACAGTATTTGTCCCTGTTCAATGGAATGTCCATACTTTACAATTCTTGGTCCTGTTTTTCTTTAGTCTTAGCCTTTAAAATTCTGATGACATTTTAGGTGATTCAACTTGAAATGTCGTTTTCAAGAATCTGTAAAGTAATGTTATAGGCAGCAAACCAGATATGAATTTATTGGTCATAACAGTTAAATCTGGCCTGTCCTTTTATGTATAGTACATTTTATTTGCTTTGCAAAAAATTCTAACTTAACAGCTGTGCCCAGTTCTATTCTAGAAATAAACATCATTTCTCATTCCATCTTTGCATGCCTGCATAACACAGAGAGTGTTATTTGAATTTAGAATGGCTGGCGTGACCATGGTGCTGAAGAGAAAGCTGAAAGAGATGTAAACTGTAAGATTTACTCAGCAATTCATGTTTAGAGTATGCTTAATAGTATGACTGCCGGTAGACAAACACAAAACTTTGTTTCTATATTTCACCATCTTTACTATCTAAATCTCTTAACTAAAGTTTGTACATTTCACATTCTGTCTCAGTTTTACATCTATAATAATTAAAAAAACATATTCAAAATACTGTAATCAGCTGCTGATCTATTGAAATTTCATCTAATTCATTGGTACCTCTTTGCCCTAATCACTATTTTTAATTCATAAAGTAGAGTTTCAACATTTCATAATACTTGTAAAGCCAGATATGAATAGGCTTTCACTTGTTCTGATAACATAGCACTTGACAAAAATCTTCTCTGAAGACAAAAAGAAAGTATTTAAACAAAAGAAGATATAAACATCACTTCTTAAATTGATGTTTCTTCAGAACAAAACCTGTGCAACACATTGATTTACAGAGGTACACTGTAGATTTCATGCTGTTGTAAATAGGTGTTTTGATAGATCACTGGTATTAAAAGCTTTCTTCTATTCTCTCTTTTGATAGTTGTTTCTTATTTTGTGCCATAAAATAATTAAATCTGTTTTCTGTTTTTGTAAAAGTAATGTACAAAAGTAATGATATAAGCGCCGGGCGTGGTGGCGCACGCCTGTAATCCCAGCACTCGGGAGGCTGAGGCAGGAGGATTGGTGCGAGTTCGAGACCAGCCTGGGCTACAAAAGTGAGCTCAGGACCAGCCTCAACTGCATAGCGAGACCCTGTCTCAAAAAGACCAAAAAAAAAAAAAAAAAAAAAAAAAAGTAATGATATTATTGTTTGAATTTTTAAAAACGTATGTGAAAAACACTATTTTATTCATAACTGTAATATACAATTCTTCTTAACAGAAAACACTATGAACAGATAATGTTTCTGTTTCATTAAAAAGTTAAGAATAGTAAAATATTGCCCCTATACTTTCTGCAATTGCATTTGTCTTTAAATTAAAATTTTAAATAGCTCTGTTGTCAGTCAAATTTTAAAGCAGTATTGCTTACATGAATATATCAATTAAATATTTATTTTGCAAGTGGGCAAGAATTTTATTCCTCATATTTGATTTGAGTAAGAAGAATAACCTTCTAGTTCTCCCTTTGACTATGGTATACTTTTTCTTTGAAATGAAAGAGAATCAATCTTATGATATGTGAACAACTTAACCATTATGAAGAAATGTAACACTTGACATCAGGTTTATCTCCTGATCCCATTTCAGCTGCTTTGGTTTGTTTTTAATATGCCACTCATTTCAATATTAATGTACATTATAATAATGTTCCTATTTGGGCAGCAGCTCTTGCTGATAGTTTACATTCTGTCAGGAAAAGAGACTATTGTATAGATAGAGAGAAATAATTCTTACTATGCTATTCAAATGAAAAGATTATTTTTCCATTACAGAAGTGATTAAAAATAAATTGAAGAGAAACTAGTTCTATCAAAATACCCAATCTCATATAGTTACAAAGCAGGTTTTCTCACTGACTTATATGATGTAGAACATTAACTCATCCAGTTATGTTTTAAACACTTTGTGCATTTATAGTGGTTACTATGGCATACTGCATATGCATTTGAACTGAAAAGAGGGGTATTTTTATTTATTTATTTATTTATGCGGTTTTTAAATATTACTATATGATGACTTGACACATGCCAGAAGGACTGATCTTTCAAAAATCAGAATATATACAAAAATATGCTGTAGATAGTCTATTGCTAATAAACAACAGAATCCTTCAAGTTGAAATCCATTGCAAGCAAAAATGGTATGCAAATTAATGTAAGCATACATAATATTTAAATTACAAAAATATTCTAGAATGAATAGGGTGCCTGCACAATGGTTGGAAATGAATTTAGTTAATAATATTACATTGCATTTATAATGTCTGGGATGCACCTGAGGACATATTTATTGCTTGTGTACTTGGGAAATCACAATGCTTCTGGAAAGATCCTGTTAATGCGCATGAGGGAGAGTATTATAATAACATGTTATGAAAAAATAAAGGATATTATATGTCTTAGTTACTTTGTACTCGTTGCTGGGACAAATACCCAACACTCAAAATGAAGGAAGGAAAGGTTTATTAGCTCACAGTTACTGGAGGTTTCAGTCCATATTCGGCTGGCCCAAGGCTGAGTGGAGCAAGACAGACAGCATCCAGTTCATGGCAGCGGAACAACAACAAAATGGTGGCAGAGGTAGCCAACTAAACAGGGCAGCAGAGAGCAACAGCTACAGCTTGAGTCTCTCTCTCTGTCTCTCTTTATATCGCGTTCAGGCTGTCTGCCTTAAGATATCCGCCCTAGACCACACCCATAGTCTCAGCCTTACTCAGACTGATAATCACATCAGTACTAAAACACAATCCCAGGGATCACAAATCAAGTCTGAATCTATAGAAGCCATGCCCCATGATTGCATGAGGCTTTGGGGGGAACAACTAGACATAAATCATAACATTATATATTTAAATTCCTTACATAAGACTGGGAATATAGCTCAGTTGCTTATGTACCTGCCTGGAAAGCACAAGGCCCCAAGTTTGACACCTGGTGAAAACAACGAAGATAGTCTGAGACTGAAGAGTTCTGAGAAGATCCTTGTAAATTCTTTAGCATAATGTGGGACCCCCAAAAAATATGACTTAATTTTGCTCTGATTTCAAAAAATATGAAAATTATTGGCATGATATCCTCAAATTTTCCTTTACTCTAATTGATGTCTACTACCTAGATGTTGAAATTTACACTTTAAAAGATCAGAAAATATGCAATCATGGTGACAATTCTGTATGTACCCTGCAGAGTATATGTGTGATGATATAGTAACTGGGCAACTAAATGGTTTAGACAACTGTCCCAAGAAACTCCAGCAGGCTTTGAAACTAGCAGTTAATTAGTAGAAGTCTCACCCTGTCTAAACCATCCTGTGTATACAAGTATGTCATTTTGGCCTGCCATGTTTCCTAACTTTTCTCCTTTTCTCCTTTCTCTTCATCAATTAATCTTCACATTTTCAATTTTCACTTAGCTGTGTTATGCCTTTCCATTTTTATTTCTTCTTTTGAGTTCTTACACTATGGAGACTATATGATATTTACACATGTAAGTCTAGTTTATTTTACTTATGAGTATGTGTTCAAGATACATTCATTTATATATGAAGTCTTCCAGTTTGTCATTCTTTATAGCTGAGTAATATTCCATTGTATAAAAATAGCACATCTTCTTCAGCCATTCTGCATACGATGGGCATTTTGGTTGTTTCCAATATATGGCTATTATGATTTGGGCTACTGTAAACATAGGTGCACAGATATCACTATGGTATGATGTTTTCAGTTCTTTTGGGAAAATTCCCAGGAGAGAGATAGCTGGATTGAATGGGATTACCAGACCTAATTTTATAAGGAGTCTGCAAACTGATTTCCATAACGGTTACAGCAGTATGCTTTCCCTCCAGCAGTGGAAAAGGGTTCCTTTTCCCCTACAGCCTCTCCATTGGTTGTTGGTGGTTGATTTCTTTATAATAGCCATTTTTTCTGGAGTGAGATGCTATCTTAGTGTTGTTTAAATTTGCATTTGAAAATGGCTAGTGATGTGGAGCATTTTTTCATGTATTTATTAGCTTACAGTATTTCTTCCTTTGAGAAGTGTCTGTTCATCTCAGATGGCCACTTCCGTATTGGGGCCCTAATGTTTTTTAGTTCATTATAGATATAGATATAGATATAGATATATACTAGCTTTATCTATGGATTTCAGCATTCATCCTTCCAGGGGAATTAAGGAATTCAGTTGATTAAGGTACAATCACCAGTGCTCTAAAATACTAAGGAAGTAGGGAAGGAAGAAGTAAAAGTTAGTTATTGTATGAACTCATAACAATTGAAGCAAGAAATTTTGTCATATTAGGGTGCCTACAGAAAATGATAATGCAATCTGAACTTAATACGGATACAAAAGAGCTTTTAAAAAATGCTCACCATATGGGGCCCGGCGGGATGGCTCAGTGGTCTAAAGCGCCTGCTTGGGAAAGCTTGGGCGGTTTCAGGGACCGCGGTTCTATCCCCGGCACCACATGCTGCGCCAGCCCTGCCGTAGGGGCAGGCTGAGCCAGCCATAAAAATGAGTGAATAAACAAACAAAGGTTCTGAAACAAGAAAAAAAACCCAAAAAAATGTTCACCATAAATAAATGACAAATATTTGGGGAGATAGATGAATTTAACTTACTTAGATATTATACAATGAATATATATATCATTACATGGCACTTCATTAATGTGTAAAATTCCCATGTTTTTCTATCAGTTAAATGATGTAAAATTCATTAAATACATTTATTACCAATACAACTGCCTTGAGGTTTCTTGGCTAAAATAATGAGTTCTTATAGAGTCGTCTTAGAGACCACAAGTGAAGGGACAAGTGTATGATTGCACAGAAGACATGGCTAATTACAGAAGCATTATTTTGGTTGTTTATATATTGGAGTTCCAAGATTCTTTTAGTGTTATCAGGTTGTACTACTCAGAAATGTACAAAAATTCAAACCAATATTAATATAGCAGTTCTGCATATTTTTGGAAAATTTCCACAAAATTACTAACAAGTTGAAAGAATAGCAAGTATAATTAGCACAAATATGCTTCCATATAGGAAATTATGTACAAATATGTTTTTATATTAATTATGTACATTTTACACAAGTACTTTATATTTTTTCTGAAGCATTATGAGAAACCCTATTTCAAGTTACATTTCCTAAGAAGAATGCTACTTTTATACATAACAAAGCTCCAAATGGTTATTATACTCAAGAAATGTAATCCTGATATCAAAACTCTTTTATTCAAAGGTCTTAGCTCAAATTTTTCCATATTACCTTAAGAATATCCTTTAATGCTTCATGGGAAAACTTAATATTTTGCATTCTATTTACCTTCTGTGTCTCTGTTTTAACTTAAACAATTTCTTAGCCTTTTGGATTTTCTTCCATTACAATGACTTTTTTTAAAAAGTATGTAAACTAGTTATTTTACAGGATGAGTCTCCAATTAGACATGTCTCATGTTTCCGTGATTATTTTTAGTATCAGCTAAAATGTTAATTTTGTTATTTGTAATATTAACATTCAGCTTATGTGCAGTTTATATAATTTCTTCCTTTTGAAAGTACCTTTCCAACTGTAACTAAATGTAATCTGAGAAATGATATTAGACACCACATCAATATCCTGTTCTCCAAGTAGGAGAACTTGAAGAACAACTTTTTAGTTTTTAGCCAGTGCTTTCATATCCATCATAGTTCATACTAGCGGCCATCTTTTCTTAGGATTTCCTTATTGCCCATAGTTTATTTTTAGAGTATATATTCATTCATTTTAATTCATCATGTTATAATTCATTTTTCTGTTATAGTGACTGGAAAGTTTCTTCATATTTCACCTAAAAGTATTTCTTTACCTGTGAGCACACAAAACTTGAGATATAGAAGTGGAACCTAAAATTATCCTTTACTTTTTTGCCCCAACTCTGGAAGCATCTATTTGTCTAAAGATTTTATTCGTATTAATGGAAGATTTGTTTTAGAAACTAAAATACAGACACTCATTTTCTTGTGGAAACTCAATGTCTTTCTTTCTAGATTCTCTTGGCAGATACTAACCCTGTAGGTATGCAAATAGGTAATCATTTCTATGTTTAGCCATAGAGCTAAATATAAGCTCCTATGAGTCTGGCTCTCACCACTCACCATTCATTTATATACTTTTGCTTAATCCTAGTGTAATCTCAAAACAGTTCAGAAGTATTAACCCATACATCAATTAAGAAACTGTGGTGCATATATTCGCTTTAGTCCTTAGGTTTGCAATATCTAATAAAAATATCTCACTAGAAAATTAATTAATCCAGTTCCTTTTTTACCAGAATCACATCAGTGTGGTTATATTATACATTTGTAGCATATTAATCAATAGATTTTAAAGAATGTGTGGTTCTCACTACTCAAATCCTATACCCTATATAGGATTGTATTTGTTTTCCTTTAGGATTTCACTGTGATATTTTATGATACCACTCTATACATGGAGTAGGAATTGTACTTGATCTCCAAGGCTTAATTTTAAATTTTATATTATTTTCATGGAATTTAATGTAAAATTATATTTTATGGTTGAAACATAATGTTGAAAGTAAATTAAATTCTTAGTAGAATTTATCTGTCACATTACTTTTTAAGTGTATTGTGTGTGTGCGTGCGTGCGTGTGTGTGTGTGTGTGTGTGTGTGTGTGTGTGTGTGTGTAAGATCTCACTATGCAGCTCGGATGTATAGTGATTCTTCTGATTTTTGCCTCCCGTGTGCTAGGATTACAGGAGTGCTCCACGCCAGGGTGACATCTTGGACTCAGTGCACTCCAGGGGCGGGGCTGGAGCAACAACAGGGCCAGGAATTGAACCCTGGCCCCTGTGCTTACATAAGCAAGCACTTAGTCTGCTGAACTATACCACCAGTCCTTTTCATATCATTTGGATGTACACACATTCTATTATTCTTTGTTGCTTCCCTCTTACATGTTTGATACTATACCCAATTTTTCAAAATATGTATTTCTTATATCTCTTTAAGCAATGGGTAGAAACTTTAATCAGATATAATAAATGAAAATATTTTATGCCTTTTATTCATACTTTACTATTCTTTTTTTCCCCCATTTTTTAGAGTTTGTTTACTTTTTCCTCTTAAAGATATTTAATTTTGTATCTATTTTTTTTGAATCAGGGTTCATAGTACATCATAACTACATTCATCATGGGAAGTTCTAAGTTTTCTAAAAGGTCTCAAGTGCCTCATTCACTGAATCTGATTGTATGGGCTGTGGACTTCATTTTCAGTCTTTTAAAATGCATTCGTCATTATCGTGCAGATGCTTGATGTAATCAATTTAAACCGCATAATTCCACAGTGATCTTTCCCCTCTTAGAAGTAGTGTTGTGGTTATATTCTCTCTACTAACTGTTTTCTGTTAAGGGGTATTTTATGCTATATTTATAGCAAAGTGATTTCATAGAGTAGCAACCGAAAATTGTATTTACCCTTTTATTGGTACATTTTCTATGTGTAATAGTGGTTACTAAAATGGAAAATAAGCAAGGTATAGTGGTATGCTTGTAATCTCAGCACACTGGGAGTTTAGGCAGAATCACAAGTCCATTTAAAATGAGTTGTAATAATAAATTGAGAAGTCATCTTTTCTTTCTTTAGGAAAGTATCCCATATTTATTCCATTTTAGTCATGTTACTAACTGTGCCCATATTCTATATTATTATCTTCACTGATGAGTATACCCAGTTCACAGTGACTGCTTCCAACTTTCACAACAATCACATTCAGCGTTATGGTTCAGAACTAGAATGTCTGACACAAGGGTCATGTGTTCAAAGGTGAGGTTTTGATAAAAGATTGTAATATGCACAGTACAATAACAGTTACAGGTATGTTCTTCTTTGCTTACCAAACCCAAGCAATGCTCCAAGTCCAAAGCTCCAAACTTTATTCTATTGCTTACTACGTGGAGACAGACACAAGACAAAGATCTTTTGAACTTGCCCTGTAAAATTTCAAAATTCCAAACTAGACACATGTGTGCCAGGTTTGCTGGCATGATTTATAATAATTTCTCTTCACCTAAAGCTTGTTGGTAGTTTCCTTATATGGACTGCATGTCATCTTAATTATGACAGATTGAACTGTAGGAAAGGACGTGCATAGTAGACAAAACTTACCAGTCACAGTCTTAGTCATGTTCTGGAGAACCCAGTGAGAAGTGCCTACATCTGGTAACTGTTAAAATCTCTAAACTCAATGCTTTCATTATTCATGCTGTTTTCCCTTCTTTCATGAACCTTCTCACACCAAATATACTGTGGCTTGGTTAAACTTAGATAATATTTCCTTTCCACTATATAACATGGTAGATTCCTTCTGCTTTTTGCAAAAAAACTTGGAAACCACCCAGAACCCCAGAGGCCATGATACCAAAGGGATCACAAAGGCACTATATTTTTTAGTGGATGAATACATCAATGATTTTATAGCTAAATGTTTAGTTAGACGATAAGACCTAATTTGGAAAAGCATATCACTGGGAAAGAATTTTCAGAGGGTGTATCTCTTTTCTTCAGTCTGCCTTTCTCTCTGCTTCTTCCTTCACATGTGATAAATAGCTTTCCTCTGCCATGATCTTCCATAATGGCTCTTGCATTTTGGAATCAACGCAAAAGTCTGGATGGAATTAAATTAATATTTTTACTCTTAAGCTCCAGATGTTTGGTATGTCATGATTACATATCTGACTAATATACATAGGAAGCTGAAGAAATAATTTTAGGGAACACTGTGGGGAATAATTAAATCTGGCTTTGATAAAAATTCCATAAACCATGAGATTTTCCAAATACCAGAATTTTCTGTCCTATCCTCCTGCCTCAGCCTCCTAAGTGCTGGGCCTAACAGGCGTGCGCCACCACGCCCGGTTAAAATAATTATTTTCTACTTGACCACATTTCTGAAGTTATATGATCTTAGCACTAACAAACTAGGGGTAAGGCTTCCATCACATGACCATTGGGGAACAACTTTTATCGAGAGCATAGCACTGCCTTCAGAAATTCTTCAAGTTTAGAGAATGTTTGATAGATTTGACTTATGGGAGATATTTCCAAATATTTGAAAATTTATGCATAAAATCTTGTATCAGCAAATTCTACCAAGAGCCAGCAACACAATAACTATTTTAGTTTTTAATGTTATGGCCAGCTCAGCCTGCCCTCGGAGTGGAGCTGGCGCAGCATGTGGTGCCAGGGATCAAACCACGGTCCCTGTGATTGCCTTAGCTTCTTAAGCAGGAGCTTTAGACTGCTGAGCCATCTCGGGGGCTCCAACACAATAACTATTACTAAATTACATGAGGGTTTCAAGTTCTTTTCTTATTTTATACAAACTAAAAAGAAAATTTCATAAATAATAATAATAATAAATAATTATAATGGTTTCCAAACTGTATAAATTATCTTCAAAGCAGTTACTGTTTGAGTGGAAGACCTAAACCAAAAAGATTCTTAGAAAAAAGAAACGGACAGATGATAAAAATCAATCTTTCTCAATCCCAGGCCTGGCCAAAAAAAAAAAAGGAGGTTGCTAGGATTATTTTCAGGATTATTTTGTTTTTATGATTATATAAAAATGTAACTAACAAGGTCTTTTTGAGAGCCTACTTATATCATAATATTATAATTTTTCACCGAAAGCAAAGATAATATCTACTTTGTTACCTCTCTCTTTGTATGTCAATATGCTCCAACAGTGCACCACACAAGACAAAAAAACCCAAGTTATTTCAGGACATTTCAGAGTTGATTTATATCCCAAGTAATTTGATTTAAATTACTTGTACTGCTAAGAAGTCTCTGTCAATTACTCTTAAGCAAAAGTAGGAGAAATAGAAAGCATATCATTGGACAGGGTGGGTTTCTGTAGATTAACTGGAGCACAATTGACAATTGTAAATTGTGAAATTCATAATTCTTTTTTTCATTAATTTCTAAGAAGGAAATATAAAACTCACCCTCTTGTCAATGTAACAATACATTATTGTTGTGTGGTTAGAATGTTGTTCAGAGGGATGGCCAAATAGCTCAGCAGATTAAAGGGCCTACAAGCAAGTGCAGGGGCAAGGAGTTTGATCCCAGGCCTGCTGTATGAGACCTCCCTCACCCCTCAGCGATTGCTGAGAAGGCAGCTGAGACCAGGGGTGGTGGCACACGCCTGTAATCCCAGCTTTTGAGAGGCTGTAAACAGGCAGATCATTATGACTCCAATCTGGTAGTGAGACACTGAGTACTCTATAGACCCTCCCTAAAATAATAATAATAATAATAATAATAATAATAATAACAATAATAGTAATAACAACAATAATAATAATAATGTTCAGGAGTTAACCAAGTTTTGTCTTGCTTGCCTTAACTTTATACAGTTAATACAGGTTAATAATACTGTATTTATTTGTATTTGAATTCTTTACTTTTACCAACATGACTAGTCATTACTTTAGTCCACAAAGACAAAGGATAAGCTATATTAAATATGAAGCTAAAACAACAGAACATATTTCAGAGAAAGTGGATGAAAAAGATACATCTATATATGTAAACAGGATGGTTTGTACAATTGTACTATAGAAAGAAGCAGATAATGTATAATTTATTTTGTCTCCCCTTTTAAATTATTTATCCTTTTCTCACCTCTTAATTTCATATATATTTCTTTCTCCTTCCAGGTTTACTTCCATATAATTGATAATATGAATAACTGGTTGCAAGACGAAACTATGTATTTCAACAAATACTGTGAAATTCTTATTACCTTGTTAAATGAAATTCTGTATCACTTGAAATTTTTCTGTTTTAATACTAGCTTATCCTCTCTTTATATAAGAATCAGCCCTGGAAAAATAAGAGATAATTAGAAAAATATATTCAGCAGAGATTTTTGTATATACTGTATTACACAGTGAAGTATAAATCAACATTTCTTAAAGTGGTATGGCTCTGTTTATATAACTAAAGTATATCAGCACTTTGTACAAGTTACAACAGTGCCAAATGTTTCGGGAGTTCAAACCATATATAGTTTAAAATATTTTAGACTTATAACTATTACAGCAAAGTTACTGAGAAATACTGCAGTCATAACTGTACTGTGTCTACTATATTTTTAACCTGCTAAAAGAAAATTTTAAAATTATTTTCAATTGGCATCTGTGGACTGAATCTTGTATAACTCTTTTAGAAGGTAGTCAGTCTACCTTGACAGATGAGCCTCCCTGGAGCCATGTTAATAGGAAAGAGTGTCCATACATTGTAATGAAAGTGCAGATTTTCTGAAATGGCAGTTGTCCTGAATTTTTCCTGCCAAATTTTAGTCTTAGACAGAAAAATTTGTCCTAGATATTTTTCCCTTCCAAATATACTAAGTATTCATGATGTCTCCTATTATTACATGCCTATTATTGTATTTCTGTTCCATTCTCTCCTGTATTATGGACTTATATTAAATCAACAATTCCAAAGCATCAGAGCCCAGTAGCCAGACTCAGCTGGTTCAGTTCAGTGGGAAGGAGCTAGGAGACAAGCCCAGCCATTATCACCAGACAGTTAAGTTACAGTACACTAGAATAGGTGAGCTGAGGTGTACTGCTGGGCCCAGTGAGTCCCAGACAGACGCAAAGACCTATGAGGAGGATTCTTGCAGCATGGAGGTAATTCGTTTAAACTCGTCTGCCTGGAAGATTCCAGGCACATGAATGGGAGGAGCCAAGACTTAATTCAGAGGGTCCAATATAAATCCAAATTTCTAATTTATGATCTGCTTTATTATACATCTATAATGTTGTTTCTGTTGTCTAAAGTACAAAGCAATTCATCACAAAACATTATCAATTGCTAAATTTACTTGTCAGGTGTTATTAGTATTGATAATTGTACTACGTAAAAAGGATACCACATGTGCCTTAGCCACATGTTCTCACTTCGTTAATAATATCAGCAGCCATATGGGTAACAATCTCACCAAAGTCCTACAATGAAGGACAGAGGACAGTGCCAAGCAGAAACCAATACCTTATTCTCAACCAATAGAGAAGGCAAAATCTCAGGATGAATATATAAGAAGAATCTCTGGCACAAGCAAGATAGCTAAAGAACAGAAACGTTAGAGAAGTTATGATTACAGTGATACAGCTACCTCTACTATCAAATTTTCACAATGAGGGGTAACAAAAATCAAAAATAAACAGTTCTCACCAAAATAATAAAAGAAGAAGGAACAAAGTGCAACTTCAGGCCCTGAACCCAGAAGAGATCAGCACAGAAGAAATTGAAAGTCACACATTTGAAATCTCTGCAATAATAGCAACTGAGATGAAGACACAACTGTGGAAGAACGTAGATCAGAAATAAACTCTCAGTTAAAATAAAAAAATGATAATTATAAAGAATTACTAAATGTTTCTAAAGAAGACATTGATAAAAAATAGAGAATACAAAAATGATGGAAACCTTGGATGACAAAATATTGGGAAAAGATAGGATGCACACAACGAATTCAAACAGAGATACAAGAAATTTAAAAATACCATTAAAAGGTGGTAAAACTGCTTAAATGAAAGTGAAAATAGACTTTCAGATCTTGAAGACACTATTTCAAGTATGCAACAATAAAGGAATGGTCTCTTAAAAGCAAGAATCTAGAAATTATAATTTGATGGCTTCAAGTTGATGCAAACATGAACACAAGATTAATAACCATCAGTGAGAAAATGGAGCCAACACAAATGACACAAAAAGAGAAAAGAAAGAAAAAAGAATATGGGCAGAAGTAACAGCAGAAAACTTCCCAAATATGGGTAAACAATCTGACATTCAGGTAACCAATATATATAGCACTCCAAATGACGTTAACCCAAATAAATCTATATTAAATAAATAATCAAAATCCCAGAAATTCAGCTAAAATAATAAAATGCTAAAGGCAAATAGAGAAAGAAATACACATTTAAAGGAAAATCCATTACAATAGCATCAGATTTCTCAGCACGAGTTATGAAGTTAATAAGAGCAAGCATTGAACTGTTTCAAATCTTACAAGAAAACAAATTACAAACCAGACAAACACCCTGAAAAACTATTTCAAAATTAATGAACACATAAAATATTTCTTACCAAAGAGCAACTAAAGAAATTCATGAAGACCAAACCAACTCTACACAAAACACTGAAAGATATTCTAGAAAGGGATCAAAATTACCACAACTCCAAGAACAACAAAACAAACTCTCCACACAGGCAGACAGTTAGAAACATGAAAATTAGGGAACAAATAGTAGGAAAATAACATGACAAACATAAGCTATCAATTATAACCACCAAAGTGAATGGACTCAATTCACCAATTTAAAGAAATAAATTGATGGCAGAAGGGGTCAAGGAACAAAATCCAATAATATGCTGTATACAGGAAAAACACTTAACCCCTCCAAAAAAAATTCATGGGCTCAAAGTCAAAGATGGAGTACAACACTATATTCCCCAGGAGCTCACAAAGAAGCAGAGATGTTCATTGTAGACTATCTGAATTCAAACCAAGAATTATCAGAGAGATAAAAAAGTTTAATGCATACATATAAATGGAAAATTTCAAGAGGAAGAGAGAACAGTCATAAATATGTGTGTGCCAAATCTCAGAGCATCCAACTATATGACACAAATTTAAAAGATATGAAAAAACTAACAACCAATAACACAATCATAACAGGGTTCATAAACATACTATTTAAAAAAAAAAAAAGTCAAGTAGGCAAGAATTAGCAAATAGGTAGCAGAATTAAACCAAACATGTCAACAATAGTCTTAGTGGACCTTTACAGTTTTCTACCCAACAGCATCTGAATACACATTCTTTTCACTTACTCATGTGACATTCTCTAAAATAGACCCTGTACTAGTCCATAGATTATGCTTGAATAAATGAAAGAAAACAGACATTACCCCACATATGTGATTGGAGCGCAGCATAATGAAACTGGAAATTAATCATAAAAGAAACCACATAGTCCTATAAGCAATTATATGTAATTTAAATAATTTATGTATGCAATTTAAATAATTCGATCATCAGTAACCAGTGGGTTATAGATCAAATTAAACAATTTATATAGTTCAATGAAAATTAAAACACAGGTTACTCAAATTTTTGGTAATGAAATCAGTTCCCAGAGGGAAACTTATAGTAGTGAATTCACACACTAAAGAAACAGAATGAGACAAATAAATACCCTAATATTGCACTTCAAACTTCTAGAAAAAGAAAAGTAAACCAAGCTCAAAGAGAAAGAGGGCAACAAAATTAATATTATTGAGACAAAACAATACAAAAAATTAATGAATCAAGGAACAGGTTCTGGACTGGCCAGATAGCTCAGCAGATTAAAGCAACTGTACAGACAGATGCAGAAACTGGGGTTTGATCCCCACCTCCTCATCATGCCATGCCAGTTCCACTATTGGGGTGTGTGGAGACAGCAGTTGAGATTGGGCATGGTGGCATGTGCCTGCACTTCCAGTTCTTGTGAGGCTGAAAACAGGAAGATCACTACAAATCCAAACTGTGTAGTGAGAACCTGTAGGTCCTCTACTAAATATATAAAAAAGGAAAAGGAAAAAAAAAGCTAGTTCTTTGAAAGGTGAAATGAAATCAATAAACCACTAGCCAAACTCATCAAAAAGAAATAATGAAAATACTCAAAGTCAAACAATAAATAATAAGAAGTGTGAAACTACTCCATATCCAATGGAAATACAGAAGATCATCAATAGCCATTTTGAAAACCTTTATTCACACAGTACAAACTAATATTTTTAGATAGATTAAAATGTACCTTGCTAGCAATATGTCGATTTCACCTCTGTCTTCAATTCTGTGAGATTCTCAAAGCAGCTAAGAATGATCTTCTGGATCTCCACTGGGTCTGTGATAATGTCACTCTTCATTCCTCATTGCTTGAATTTGATATTTTTCTTTGCTCTTTTTGATGAGGTTACTAGGGGCTTATCAATTGTGTTTAGTCTTTCAAAGAACCTGCTTTTTGATTCATTAATTCTTTGTATTGTTTTCTTTGTCTTGATTGAATTAATTTCTGCTCTAATCTTTATAACTTCCTCCCATCTTTGGGCTTTGGCTTTGGTTTGTTCATCCTTTTCTAGATGATCTAGGTGTAGCATTAGGGCATTTATTTTTTTCCACGCTGTTTTTTTAATGTGTGAGCTTGGAGCTCTAAATTTCCCTCTGAGAACTGATTTTGTTGCATCCTACAAATTCCGGTAGGTTGTGTTTGAATTTTCATTAAGTTCAAGATATTGTTTAATTTCTTGTTTAATTTCCTGTGTAACCCAATGGTTGTTGTGGAGGGTTTTGTTTAATCCTCAGGTATTTCTTCATCTTTTGTGGTGTCTTTTGTCATTTATTTCCAGTTTCATTGCACTGTGATCAGATAATATACATGGTATAATTTCTGTTTTCTTGTATATACTTAAGCATGACCTATACGCGAATATATGGTCTAGTTTAGAAAATGTCCCATTGACAGCTGAAAAAGAATGTGTATTCAGAAGTAGTTGGGTGGAACACTCTGTATATGTCCACTTAGTTCAGTTGTTCCAAGTTCTAGTTCCTTTCTGCTACTTCTTTGCTAGGTTTTTGTCTGACCTATCTTTTGGGGATAAAGAAGTTCAAGATCTCCTGTTAAAATTGTAGTATTTGATAGTAGATTTTTCATGTCCATTAAGAATTGGCTTATGTAACTGGGTGCTCTCGTGTTGAGTGTATACATATTTATTATTGTTACCTCTTCGTCTTGAATTTTTCCCCTAACCAGTATGTAATGACCATCTTTATTTCATTTGATCAATCTTGCTTTGAAGTTCAGACTATCTACAAACAGGATTGCTAACCCTGCTCTTTTTGAGGTGTTGGGGCATATAGTATTGTTTTCCATCCTTTGACTTTCATCCTATGAATTTCTTTATGAGTTAAGTGCGTTTCTTGTATACAGTTTATTTTTGGATTTTGCTTCCTAAACCACTGTGTCAGTCTATATCTTTATTGTAGAATTAAGTCCATTTACATTGATGGTTATTATTGAAGTGTATTGACTTATGTTTGACATTTCTTTTTTTACCTACTATTGTTTTCTCTTTTTTCTCCTGAATTTAATTAGCTACGCTCTTTGGTGGATTCTTTTTGTTCTGAGTCATGGAGTTTGGGTCATTTTGGTCCCTCTTTAAAATATCTTCTACCAGTCTGTGTAAGCTTGACTTTCTCATTGTGAATTTGTTTAGTTGTTCTTTGTTGTTTAAGTATTTCACTTCTCCATCAAAATTTAAAGATAGTTTTTTAGGGTATAGCAATCTGAGGTGGAATTTGTTTTCACATAGGACTTGAAGAACTCCATTCCATGCTCTTCTTGACTTCATGGCTTGTGAAGAGAAATCTTCCATTATTCTGATGAGTTTTCCTATAAATGTAATCTGTTTCTTTTCCCTAGCAGCTTTTAGTATATTATTCTTTGCTGGATTTTGGTGATACTGACTATTATATGTTTGGGTGAATTTAGTTGGGTTGATGATATTTGGAGTTCTATATGCCTCAGTTCCTGAATATCAGCTTTTTTCTCATATTTGGTAAGTTTTCTGCTATAACTTCTGGCCATGTACTTTTTTTTAATCATTGTATTGACTCCTTTCTCATTGATTCCTATTAATCTCACGTTGTTCATCTTTGCATCATCTTGCAGATTTTGAATTATTTTTTTCTGCATCCTGGTTGTCTTTAAAGGATCCTTTCTTACCTTTTTACTAGCTATGACTGTGTCTTCGAGATCTGAAACTCTAACTTCGCTTTCATTTGTATGGTGTTGCCAGCTTGTGACTGAGACTTTGTTGTCCTGTATATCTCTTTGATATTGCTTCATGCGCTCTACTTCTCTCCTATATTACTCCTTCAGGGATTCCATCATTTTTTATTCTCCTATAATTTTTATCAATGTCTTCTTTAGAATTATTTATTAATTCTTTCATTATAGTTATCCTTTCTTTTTTTTACTGCAGAGATTATTTCTGATCTCTACCTTCTTGCAGTTTTTCCTTTACTTCAGACGCTATTAATTCAAAGGTGTTATATTTTACTTCAGAGGTTATTTATTATCTCATTTCCTCTATATTTTTTCTGCTGTTCTTTTCTTTTCTTTTTTTTCTTCTTTTCTTTTCTGTTCTTTTTTATCGCCAGGTCAGCCTGCCCTGTGAATGTGGCTTGCACAACAAGTAGTGCTGAGGATTGAACCACAGTCTCTGCAGTTGTCTAAGCTTTCCCAGGTAGGAGCTTTATACCACTGAACCATCTCACTGGCCCTCTGCAGTTTTTTTTTTCCTTCAGACACTATTAATTCAGAGATTTCTTTTTTGACTTCAGAGGTTATTTCTCATCTGAGTTCCTCTGTGTGTGTCTGCATTTGTTTCTTTACTTCAGATGCTACTAATTCTGAGGGTTCAGCTGTGTGGTTCCCACTTACTTCTAAGTTAGTTTCTCCTGCATTTGTTCTGGGGAGGATTGGGTCCTGAGATTACATCTTGCTCTTTCTCTGTTATTTTGTATAGCACTGTCATTTGCCCTTTTGTGTAGAGCTCTGGTGCAGTTATGCAGTTAGCACTTACTGACATTCACTTCTGGATCAACCAAGGTAGAACTTGTCCAGATGTACTGGCTGGATGTGGTTGCTATGCTCCACTTCTTCTTGCTGCTGTTCCTGGAAGCGAACTTGCTGGGTTCCTCTAGCAAGATTTGCAGTTCCTGACTTAGCTGGGAGGGTCTAAACCCAGTGTCTCCTCAGGTAATTTTGCTGCAGAGTGCCACAGGAGACGCTGGGTCTGGGGTCTGCAAAATTTTCTGAAATTCTCTTTAATCTCTTTTTTCAGAGTACTGTTGTTTTTATTGTATAGATCTTTTACTTCCTTTGTTAAGTTAGTTCCTAAATATTGTGTATTTTTCAATGCTACTGTGAACATTACTGTTCCTCTAATTTCTCTCTTTGCAATTTTATCAACTTTGTAGAGCAATATTATTTATTTTTGATTGTTGACTATGTATCCTGCTATGCTACTGAATTTGTTTATTAATTCTAAGGAGCTTTTTGTGGAGGTTTCTGGGTCTTTCAAGTAGAAGATCATGCCATCTGCACATAATGATAGTTTAACTTTTTCTTTACATCTTTCTCTTTTCTAATGTAATGGCTCTACCTAATGTTTTCAAAACTATATTGAACAGGAGTGGTGGTAATGGACATTCTTGTCTTGTGCTTGACTTGAGAATTAAAGCTTTCAGTTTTTCTCCATTTAGAGTTCTATTGGCAGTTGGTTAGTCTTAGATAG
Organism: Myocastor coypus; assembly: GCA_004027025.1. NCBI lineage: Eukaryota > Metazoa > Chordata > Mammalia > Rodentia > Myocastoridae > Myocastor > Myocastor coypus. The sequence goes on along the minus strand of PVJA010001520.1, from coordinate 103,481 downwards.
ATTTTATCCGGTTGAGGAATATGCTGTCTATTCAAATTTTTATAGGACTTCAATCATAAAATATTATATTAAAATCATTTTCTGCATCTATTGAGATGATCATGTGTCTTTTGGTTTTGGCTGTCATGATATAGTGTATTTCCTTTGTAGATTTGCATTTTTTTACACTATCCTTTCATAGCTTGGATGAATCCTACCTAGTTGTGGTGTATACTTTTCTTGATGATTTCTTGCATTCTAGCTGCTGAAATAAATTTCTGACACCCAAAATGAAAGTTTTATGTAGCTCACAATCAGTGGAAGTGTCAATTCACACTCATCTGGCTCTAAGGTAGAGTGGTACATGGCAGAGAGCAGCCATTCATGGTGGAGGTGAAGAGTCAGATCAAAAGAAGTGACATTAGCTCAGGCAGCTAGCTAGACTCTCTCCCCCTCCTTACATTGTATTGTGGATTACCTGTTCCAGGGCAGTTGCAGCACCCACACCCAGAACAATCAATCACAAACTCCACAACGCTGTCCCATAACTGCATGAAGCTTTGGTGCGACAATTAGATAAAAACCATAACAACAATAAAATTTTTGGGTTTAAAGTCCATAGGTTCAAAATTCAAAGAAAATGTCAATTGATGAAGGTCTCGTGGATATACTGTTGCATGGTCAAATATATCACATAGTACATGAGCAAGAGTACACTGGCCCTTTCTTCTCCAGCTTTTCATAAGCCCACTAATGCCATAAGACTCTACCTCAAAATCCACATAATTTTAATTTCTCCAAAATGTTCCAACTCCAAACCCCATTTATTTCTGAATCATAAAACTATGTTTCTAAGGCATGAACTTGTAGAAACGCTTTGAAACCATAACGTATCTCCATGAGTAAACCCTGTGTTATTGTGGATAGAGAAACTTTAGTTTTGTTCTATTCTACAAGAAAATTTATTATTGTAATACAAAACTTACAAAATATCAGGTTAAGCAAAGTCTAATCAGTAGTTTTCAAAACTACTTGATTATAAAAATATGTACATTTCAAGGGTCAGGCAGATTGCTCTGTGATTAAAGTTCCTGTCCGTTAAGCACAAGATCACACGTTCAATCTCCAGTACCAAAAAGGAAATAAATAAATAAAAAGAAGCTGTTTATTCAATAGATTGAAGAGATAGTGTGTCAAAGTATCACATATCCTTCCTGCCTTAAACATAGGACAAAGTAGAACAAAGTAAAAACTACAATAACTGTGTTGCATAGTGATGGTGCTAATGTTAATTTCTTCGTTTTCTTTTATATGTTGCATGATTATGTAGAATGCTAACCTGAGGGAAAACTGTGATAAAAACATAGGAGCCTTTCCATATTATTTTAAAAACTTTCCAATAAATCTAAAATTATTTCAAATCAGAGCATTATGTTTAGATATTTTTATTGTTGTTTAAAAGAAAATCTAATTTTTATTGAATAGTTTTCATCTTTATCTGAAGCAATTTCTTGTTTTGTAATCTTGAGTAAAATAATTTTTCATAAAAATAAAATAAGTTTCAAAAAATACCTTCATTATATTAGGTTTTGATTTGTGATTCTCTTATTCACAGAAGAGACTATCTGCTTCGATCCTCATTATTTTCCCTCCCTAAAGTACTGCTCTGTTAGTCAAAATCATTTCAAAGTTGCACCTGTATGTTTCTTTAATTTGTTCTTTACAGATGAGCTCTCAGGAAGGAATCAAAGTTAGGAGAACTGAACTTCCTCCTTACTAGTAATAGGATCCTCAGCTTGATAGGTTCTTTGGTAGAATGAGTGATCTTAATTAGATTAATGCTTTGATATTATACTCAACAATGACATTTTTATTCAAAGCAATACTCCTTCACTAATTCCCTTTCAAATAACATATTTAATAAGATTCAAAATCTTGAAGTAATAATCATTTTCAAAGTATATTGTCCTAATTTTTAATGCTATGGATTCAAAGTATCTCTAGCATTTTTATTTTGCAAAACAATTCACTGTTTAATCATGCTTTATACAGTTTAATTCCAATTTACTCTGAAGCAATTATGAGGTACTTTTCTCAGAACTGTGCATAAGGATAAAATGACCCAGTGCAAAATATATATAGCTGAATTTCATAAACTGTCTTGTAACAATTTGTATCAGGAACACATTAAAGCATTCTTTCCCCACATTCACCTTGAATATTCTATATTTTCTACCTGCAAATTGTATTCTTTCAAGGGTATACATTATCTTTCAGTCTTTATTAATTCCCTAAGCATAAACATGACTTTAACTATACTTCAACAGTATTTTCAAGAGCTATCAAACTCTATTATGACTGCAGTTTCTATTTCTGTTTTCATAGATATATTTCATTATGAAATTATATTCCTCTGTGGTTGAAAATTTTGTCTTATTTCATTTTCTGTCCTTATTCTATCAAATTCTTCAGTACCTTGAAGCATACTCTCTACATCTATTTTTAAAAAGTAAATGTTCCAAACAACTTACAAAAAGAAAAACAATGTTTAAAATTACTCATAATCTACATCAGGTTATGTTTTAATAATTTTACCTCATTACTTTTAAAGAGTTCTCAGAATTTCTATAAAACATTGTGGATGTTAGACTGGAAACATTAAAACTTCTTTAAAGACATTGAATAATATCTCTTTCCATTAATATAAAGTGTTATGGTAATGAGTACACATCAAATCTATCAATTTGGAGATCTGCATTAGAAAAGTGAAAGCAAACCCCAAACATTAAGAGTTCTACTCACTTCTTTTCACCGCTTAAACAATGCTACTTAAAGATTATTTAAAATGTTTCCATAGTTTATATATATATATATATATATATATATATATATATATATATGCAAAAATATTCATGCATATCATAGTTATATATATGGCAGTTCAAGAGCAAGTGCTCTTGAATGCAAGCTTCATTAGGGAAACAAATAACCTTCATCAGCACTAGAGCATTAATAGCATTAATATATTTTAGAATTGTCAGAATGGGAGATAGAACCATCGTATTTTACTTTGAGCGATGAGAATACATATTAAATTAAGATAAGTGGTTGAAAATTCAGGGAAATTTTCCCAAAGAGAAAACTTTGTAAATAAGTTTAGAACAATGTTATTGTGTGTGTGTGTGTGTGTGTGTGTGTGTGTGTGTGTGTGTGTGTGTGTGTGAAATACTGTATGTGCTTTGGCCAGAATCTTTCCCACTTTTCATTTTCTTGAAAATTGCCATGTATGAACACCAAATTGTTCTGGATTTCCAGTTTCAGTTAAGATCAAATAACTCCTTTTACCTCAGATCCTGCCACAAAAAGGTCTGAATAAATTCACCAAGTAAGCATAAGAAGACTGTATGATAAAGAAGTAAGGCTACTTAGGGACCTCTGGACTTCAAGAATGGCATGGCAGTATTCGGTTTCCATATATGCAAGACAGAGGATTGCCACCAGCTACAACCTTCCACCTCAAACTGCCACTGAGGGAAATTCGTGAACTGTTAAAGAAAGCCTGTGTCTCCTAAGGGAAAAGCATGACACTGCAGCAGAAAACCTTCCTAGCAGCTCTTACCTAATGTTAGTCATGCCCAAAGAATCTGGCTGCCCTTAGTTTCTGCTTTTATTTTACCTCTCCTACTTCCTTTCTGTTTTAGTAGATGTAAGTAGGAAGCTGTAATGCTCATATTTCTCTTTAAAGAAGAAAGAATAGAGATCTGATTTCACTGCCTCTTTACGTTGAGAGGAACTGAAAAGGTGAGACACTTGAACGTGTTCTATACAGTTCATTAGAACAGTACCAGTAAAATCCACTGGAAAGAAGAGCTTTTGTCATACTATAGAATCCAGGAGACAGAACTAGATAGTGGGGATCAAGTTCAGTTAGTACTTCACATCCTGGTATCAGAACGGCTCAGAGGAAGCTGAAACTACACACATACTAAGAAGCAAACACAGGATGAGATGACAAAAAGTGGTCATATTCTCTGATAAAAGCACCCAGTAAAGAGGTGAACTTTTAAACCCAATTGTAGTAAAATATGGAGTGAGGTAGTGGAAGCAGAGCAGCTTGTTACTATCCTGTTCCATCTCACAAGTATCAATGGAAGAAAAAAGAAAATTGAACCTCCACTCAGCATCAAGGAAGCAAGACAAGGTGAAAGGAGGCTTAACTTTCAAGTTCATGGTAATCCAACTGAGAAATAGGTAAGGGATATTACTATATACTTCACCAAAAATGATTTCAGTAGTCAAACAAGTACATGAAAATACAGGCAACATCAAATTAGCCACATTCCATGAAACTTGAAACCACAGTTTTCTATTCACAGTTGTTGGAATGAGCAAATATTTTTTTCAAAAAATAGTGTTAACCCCAAATACTGCCTAGGATGCAAAGTATCACTTAGGTATTACTGATAGCAATGCAAAATGGAGCAACTGCTCCTGAAAATACAATAAAAGTGTTTTCCGACACTAGATATGCTCTTATCATATGACTCAGCAATTATGCTACCAGGAAAAAGAGTTGAATATATCTCAGCAAAATGAAAAAATAAAAAATTATACACAAACTCCTGCAATGAAATATATAAAACAATTTATTTGTAATAAACCCAAGTCTGGGAACAATCTATTTTCCTTTCAAGGCAAAATGTGTCATAGACATTTTATGCATTACTGTTAAGAAATAGAAAGGGAATACTGAGGCATGGATGGATTGCAAGGGAATTGTGGGAAGTGAAGGAAAAAGTCTGATCAAAAATTTAAATAAGGTTTCACTTACAGTTTTGAAACAGCAAAATTGTAGAAATTGAGGCTAGATTAGTGGTTGTCAATCATGTAAGATGTGAAGAAAAGGAAGTAGCTATCTATATGCAAGGATAAAAAGAAAATTTCTTGTGTAGTACTTTGGATATTGACTCTGTTGGTATTCTTAAAAGCCTACCTATATGATAACTTGCAGAGAACTAAATATACACATACATACAACCTTGGGTAATATATAAAACATGTAAATGTGAAGAAAGCTGAAGTTATCAATGCCAATTTCTTGCTTTATATATCTATAATGTTTAATATGTATTATTCTTATGCATAGAATACAGAACTGGAGAAAATTAAAGACTAAATAACATCTCTCAATAATTTCATAAAGGAAATGCCATATATCTACAATTATTTCAAAGCACTTTTATTAGTACATATATGTAGTACCTAATGTTTACATTTCTTTGTGAATTGGTGAATACATAATGGAACTTAATTCTTTTTTTTTTAACTCATTTCCTTTTACTCTCACACCCTCCAACCATCATTTGAACACTTCCCTTTTGATACATGTTTGCGGTGCATAATGTTTGTACCTTCATGTGGAGTTAGTACATGAACAGAACACGTCCCAATTCCTTTCTACATATTCTATTCTTCGTCTCCCCTTCCTCCATATCCCAATACCCTTCATCCTTTGGAAAATGTGTGATATTTCAGTTTATGTGACTGATTTATTTTACTTAGCATTACATTCCCAAGATACATGTATTTTTTATAAATCAAATATGTCATCTCATATAGCAGTGTATTCTCTCACTGTATATAACACTTTCTTTATCCATTAACCTGTGGATGTACATAAAGGCTACTTCCAAGATTTAGCTATTATGGACTGTGCTTCTATAAACACAGCCATTCAGGAGTTAAATTATTTATAAAGACTTTATTTTAATTGCCTGTTACTGGGTCATGCAGGTTTTTAAATCTTGTTGATTTAATTTTTTTTTTTTTTTTTTTTTTTGGTGGGACCAGGGTTCGAACTCATGACCTTGCACTTGCCCAGCAGGCACTTGTGCCTCAGAGCTATCTCCCCAGCCCCTAAATTTGTAATTGGAATCTATCCATTATTTTCTGAATTCTCCAATTTGTTGGCCTAGAGGTTCATAAGTAGTTGTAAATAATGGTTTTGATTTGAGCAGTGTGTGTTTTGACCTCACCGTTTTCACTTATAATTACATTGACTTACATTTTTTTCTTGCTGTTTTTGTTGTTCGTCTTGTTAGATTGGCAAAGAGTTTATCTATGTTGTTTATTCTTTAAGAAAGAATCTTATATTCATTAATTCTTTGTATTTCTTCTACTCTTAATTATATTGATTTCAGTTCAGATTTTTAAAATGCCCTTCCTTGTAGAAAGTTCAGGGTGGGATTGTTCTTGTTTTTCTAGGAGCCTGAGGTGGTTCCTTAGGTTACTAGAGCTTGCTAGGGAGTTATAGCATGAATATCCATTTACAGTGAAATAACAACAAAAATATTGCTGTTTGAAATAAAATACCTATTACTCTTTTAGGTTACTTTTTATCAAGCTTGGGAGCAGAACAAGCCAAATACTACCTCAAGGAGTATATGTTAAAACAATTATAGGACATTGGAAAAGAACAAGGTGAATCCTCAGATGTGATCTTATTGCCTGACCGGTTATACTTTTAAAGTCTGGAAACTTGAGACGAAAGAATGAAGTTGAAATCTACATGGAAACTTTGAAAAATAAAATGTGATGGCAAGTTAGACCCAGAAGGAAGATGACAGATAGATAGATAGATAGATAGATAGATAGATAGATAGATAGATGATAGGTGACAGATTAGATAGATAGATAGATAGATAGATAGATAGGCAAAAATCCAAAATCTTTAAATTAAAATGTGAAACACTGTGAGGAAAAAAACTTCATATGATAGTTACTACACATAAATATCAAAGGTTATGACAATTATGCCATCAAAACAAGATCAGAAGAAAGGTTCCTTTCATTGCTCCTATTCATTGAACATGCTGCATGAGTTCAGTCACAAACCAAACTTGCAAGGCCACCAGAGATGTAAAAGTTCTAGTAATAAACACATGTTATCATGTAGTCTATTTTAAAGACAATACTGACACAGAAAGTAACTTTCCTGAGCTGGGCTGCCAGGGTTTTTGCAAATATGGATGTGTAAGCATAACATGATATTGCTAAATGTAAGGCTCCTGGATATTTAAAGGTGCTCAAAAATAGAGGGGCCAGCAAGATGCTTCAGTGGTCTAAAGCGCCTGCTTAGGAAAGGTTAGTCAGCTGCAGAGACAGCGCTTCAATCCCAGGCACCATATACTGTGCCAGGCCCACCCCCCCCAAGGCAGACTGAGCCAGCCATAAACAATAAATAAATAAATAAATAAATAAATAAATAAATAAATAAATAAATAAATAAATGATAATGCTCTGTCTTTCTCAAAATACTGAAAGGTAAAGGAATTTCTCAAATATATGAATGAAATACTTAAATTGAGACATTGAAGTTTCTGTTTATATATTGTAATATATATTTATATATAAAAACGGATGTTCAATAATATTAGACAACTTTGTAATTATTTTTCCAAAGTAACAGCAGGCTTAAGAGAAACTTGTGGGTAGGGTAAATTTAAGCAAAAGGTAAATCTGAGCAACAAATTTTATGGTTAAAAAATAAGAAATATTAGAATCATTGCTAGTTTTGTATTCTTGTTTTGAGATCTGCACCATTTGCTTCATGTTGCTTTGTCTTTGTTCTTGTTATTTGTTTTTGTTTTTCCATTCCTTCAAATTAAAAAAGCATAAAGTTAAAAACATGAAAAAACGTGATCAAAAATAGAAATATAATTTATCTACTTATGAAATTTTCATGTTTTTACCTTCACTGCTTCATTTTAAGTATCCAGACATTTTTCTTCTAACTTAAAGAACTCAAGTTTTATAGACTTTGTGTATATGAAAAAATATTTTTTAAAACTTTACAATTTTCTTTATAGAGAGAAAAGACAGAAACACCTTTTTTTTTTACTGGACCAGAGTTCAAACTCACAACCTTGCACTTGCTAGGCAGTCACTTGTGCCTCGAAGCTATCTCCTCAACTCCTAGAAACACTAATTTTAAATTAGCTACATTGATACAATCTGGGGTGGGGAGATAGTTCAGTAGAATAAGTACTTGCCTGACAAGCACAAGGGCCTGAGTTCAATCCCTAGTTCCAAAAAAAAAAATTGATATAATCTACTCAGTTTATGAAAGTTCTTGGTTACTTGAGGGATAAATTATTTGTATTTGCATGGAAATGGCAAAGGAAAAAATATTTTCTGGAATAAAAGCTAGCAGAAGAGAATATGGGGACCATTATTTGGAAATTTTTAAAACTCGCTTTATAGTCACTTATGAAGAAAAAGTGAAAGTCATAGAAAGGATACTGTTCTCTCACTATTTTTGGTTACAAACAGAATCTTTAGTTATTTAGGGTGAATATTTCTAATGTTAGTGAATTATTCAAGGTTAGTATTCTATTTGGTTTGTGAGAAAAGTTTCCCCAAAATTCTTTCTAATCATTTATTCAACAAAATACTTTGCTCTCATAATTATACTCCAGAGCTACCAAATTTTTCTTAAAATTCAGTAGGGTACCTCATGGTGGAATAAATGGCTTTTTCCAATTATTCATATTAAAAATTCATGAAGACCCTTTTATCCTGATACATTTTGATATTTTCATATGTGTGCATGTTATGTGTGTGTTTGTATGAATATATTCTTGACATCAAGAAGTGTTTACCTGAATATGAGTTTAAGATGAAGAACTTAAAAATCAACAATATTATGCTTTATTTAACTGTAGGGGTGCATTGTTATACAGCCCTCAACCTCAAACATAAGCTTGTATAGTCAGTGTTTGAAGAGCTTACACAGGTTTGGTATTGACTTAAAAGAATCTGAAAAGTAAGTGTAACCTGGAGTCCAATAATTGTCATTTCTAACAATTTCTCAAGTGTTGTTAATATGTTATTTTCAGAACTGTTGATGTATGAAACATTTACCTCCTGACCTCTAGCTGTCAAGTTTTCCAAGCTTGTGTCCTCTGAAATCAAAGTATAAATTCCAAAGGTCAAAGGATGTTAAGAGCAGAAAAAGTTCATTAGGGAGTAGCTCCTGAGGGACATGAGGGGTCCCAGACATGAGTAGCCACTGAGACTACTTCTCTGAGAATGCTTCAGAGAACAAAATCACAAGGTGAGTCCAATACGCTATAAATTATGACCAACCAGTAAGACTACAATATACCTGCTTAAATACTATTGCTCCAAAAGAGAAACAAGCTACATACAGAGGTGTATGGAAAAAAATAAAGTTGTTTTCGGGAAGGTGTAGGCCTGCATGCTCTGGTTACTTACCTGAGTGACTGATGCCTATTTGGAATTCACTGGACAAAGTGATACCAGTTATAGTATAATATCCAGTTCTTGCTTATTTCTCAGGGAGTAATATAGACCTTATAGTTGTACCTTTATCTTAAGGCCTGTTTTTATTTCAGATGTGCCTTCAGCTATAATTCTGAAGTCTTAATTTTTACTACTAATTTCCTTAATAATCCTATTCCTCTCTGACTATATATTAAGTTTTATCTAATAGTTTCCTATAATACTACTGTGGTAGAAAAATACATATAGGAAAAGTTATCATTGTATATTAGACTAGTGTACTAGTTGCCCATGTTTTGTGAGGGAGACGGTTCTCATACTATAATTAATAGAAATTTATTTGCTAATCTATCCGCACATAATTTTGTTTGAGACCCCATCGGGTAGCACAATTCAGTTCTTTTCACTAAATTTTGCTTCCTTTCAGTTTCTTTTCCTTCATCCTTTTCTTTATCTTCATTTCTTCTTTTCTGGACTGAGAATAGTCTCATAAATTCTATATTTAAGTGTTAGCTTTTTGTTTTTGCTTTTTTTCTTTAATAGAAATGATGCCTGTGTCCAGCAATTTAAACTGGTACAGTCCTATGGTCATTACCAACTTCCTTATACTATCTTCTAGCCTTATATAGAACTTGTCTTAGACAAAGTTGCCTCTTCTTAAAACCAACCAAGCAGTTTCTACTGACTGCAGCAAACTTTATTATTGAAGCAAAGGGAGCCAATTTAAGCTACTGTAATGTCATGCACAGATAAGCTCTGCAGTGTCAGCAGTGTTTGCTCAATATTTCCAATTGCAAAAGCAATATAAATAGTGAAATATCTGAGTAAAGATATAGTAGAATCCTAGTACATATGGTCATATTTTCTTACGTTATTCAGTGGAAGATTTTACACACAGTAATTTTTATTTAACTCCAATACATATACTTTTGGATTTTTTTTTTTTTACTTTTACTATTGAATTATTTCTATCCAGTTGATTATTCTCCACTGATATCAAATTAACTGTGGTGCTCAAGCTGGAGAAGAGAGTAGGTCTGGAAAAATTTATTATTTTTAATGTAAGTAGAAATGTTTTTAAAGTAAAAGAATATACTTTGTAATGCATTTGCCAGAATATTTATATTAAACATTAAAGCATAATAACAGCACTTATATAATAAGGAGCTATTTGTTGCATATTTTTCTGCATCATGTACATTACACATTTTTTTCTGAATAGAAAATAAGAGATTTTAAGCTTATAGTTGTGCTGATTGCTGGGCCATTATTTGAAAACTCAAACAGATCTTACTTTAACCTCAACTTTATGATCAAAGAGAAATTTATAGTAATGATATTTATGGCATAAATATTAAATATGCTGCGTATGTATCACATGTATGTATATCTGTATGTGTTTACCTATATATACATATATATATATGTATATATATGTATATATAAACATCTTTCATATAATCTCTTTGTGAGGTTTCAGTCTGTTCAATATAAAGGAAATATATATCTGATTTTTTTGTAGTTGATGTCACCCTCCTCTCACTAAATTAATACACACATTGTATAAACAGATACCAGAAAGTCTTTAAAATCCCACAAGTTTTTTGATGTAAATAAACCAAAACATTTAAACATTGTACTTGTTAAGGAAATATAAATAAGTAAATATGAAAATTCAAAATTGTTTAAAAATAATTATAATATAGGAAAATAGAAACTCTGTGGAAAAATAGTATATTGAGTTATATACAACTTAATTATACTGTATTTTATGTTTAGATATTAATATTTTATGTCAATTTTAAAAAGCTATTTCAAAAACCATGGGTGTTTTACTTGAAAAAAGATAAAAAATTGTTAATTCTTCAAAAGAAAAGTGATAGTTATTTTTACTTCAGGAAACTTAAGTAATGTCGCTTATATGAGGAAACTCATTCTCCGTCTTTTCTAAAAACTTTTTGATTTACATTTTATTGTTTTTACTAAGAAATAATAATGAGAGCTTCAAAACACATTAGTGGGGTAGCCACAACAATTAATACAATGCATATTATTGTCTCCATAGTTATTCAGAGTACAAGTTGCAGACATGATAGCTTTTCTAAACATGGATACAAAAATTTCTTCTCATTGAACTAAGAGAAAGTAATTGTATGTATAGTCCAATATTCCATAACAGCAGTGCATTAGCAAAAGAACTGGCAATGTCAGAAGCTGTTGACTTGAGCCTTTTATAGCTCAACATACTAATCTGGCTTTAGTTTTTATGCCTTGTGGTTAAACTTTTCTGCTGGATGGTTAAAGCAAGAACTATATAACAAAACATGTAAATTTTCTATCTAACAAGGTCAGTCAGATCCTCTCAGGATTTACCTTGAAACTATGTACAGCATTTCATAGAACTTTTGTCAGTGTTAGCCATCTAGATGATGCGTTGAGATGGTACCTCAACATTTTACTTTGAATGATTATTCAATTCTACATTCTGTCATTTTCAGAACCTCAGAAACCACATAAATGATAGATTTTGAATGATCCTAGCTATATCCTGGCTATATCCAGTTCTTTAAGTAAAGCCTATGCACAAGGTTTCGTGCTGTGGCATTTACTTTGTAGCAGACGCTGCAGATGCTGAAACAAAGGTGTGAGCACTAAGCAAGTTTTAGAGGTGCAATTAGCATTCCAAGCCGGTGAAAACTAAACTGAGTGTGACCACAAACACCTATGTTTTTTTTATCAGATTAGGTTTCCAAATCTTTTTGAAAATCCTTTGAAGCCAGGATAAACATCCTTTAACAAATGCATAAAATATTTCTATTAACATGTTCTTAATGAAGTAACTATAGTAGCGCATAATATTCAAAGTAGTGCTTTTTAACTTTATTCATATACAATGCCCTGCTTTTGTTAGAAAATATTTTGAAAGAACTTTTTTACCATGAGGTAGAATAATCCATTGATACTAAATTTACCCATAGAAGCTTTAAAAAGCAGTATGATATTCTGTCATGGAGGCAAAGGAAAATAAAAATAAATTTAAGAAAAGTAATGTTTTGCTTTGCATCTTGTCAATAATTTATGTGCAAGTACATTAAAAATATGAGTAGAATATTTAATGCCTGCTACACGTGCTTATTAATTCATCACAATGACTAGCATAATGCTAAACAGATAATTATAATTCATTCAATAAATATCCATTATATATTAAATCTTAGAAAATGCTAAGAAACATTATATAATTGATGTGGTAAGAATCTATTAAGCAACATATCAAATGCATTAAATATACTAAAATCACTATTGAATTTTGTAAAATAGAAATGTAACGTATGAAAGACAAAAGGGTAGAAAGGAATCTAGAAACTAAAGTAATAAGATGAATTCAATGAAAGGTTTGAACCATGTTTATCACAATATTCCTTGTACTGGTTATTTGCTCAACACGAGGGTTAATAAATTTATATTTCAGGCAAGAAGAATGGAATGCAATAAATTTAAAAGGAAAAATTTAAGGAAGAAAGTAAATAAATACTTGGGGCATATATAAATGTTGCCACAGTTTATTAGAGGAAGTTTTACTATTTAGGTCAATTGCCATTATTATAAGATGGATTTAAGGTGTGGGCCTCAGAAACTTGACCAAATATTTCTAAACCTTGAGTTTTCAACTGAAAGCAACTTCATGTGATTTGTCCAGAATAAAAGAACTTATCAGCTTCAATTATGAGGCATAGTTTGTCTAAATTGTCTTGATAATGATTGACTACTTCTGTTAATTACTTTATTCAAAACGCAAAGAATATATCGTTTTTTAAAGAGAAATTCTGAAGCTTCAAGCAAGTATACTCTCTGGATAATATTATGAACTTTAATAGCTGGGAATATTTCCTTGCTGATTATAGTGTAAAGACATGCATAAATCATAAAAAACTTGTTTACAATTTTTTAAATGATCGAATGAATTTCAAAGAGAAGGTGAACTTAACAACGCAGAGTATTCTGAAGTAAACTCTTCAGGGTAGGACATGTCTTGTTGTTTATGTTTAACAGATGTAATTAGGCTTATTTCTTTAAAATGCTTATTATTTATACTTGCCCTCTCACAAATGGCCAGATATATGAAGAAAGCACCCTAACCACAAAGAACACAATGGAGAGAAAAAATGAAGTAGACCCTCCCCCTGAAAAATACTTAAGTGGCTGTTATTATTATTTAAAAGAAGAGGATTTAGTCTTAAACATTTAAGCAAGGAATGGCCAAATAACTCAGGATTAAAGTAGGTGCAAGCGGGCACAGGGCCTGGGGGTTCAATTCCCAGGCCTGCTACGCCAGCCCCACTACATGCGGTACACTGAGATAGCAGTTGAGACTGGGTATGGTGGCATGCACCTGTAATCCCAGCTCTTGGGAGGCTGTAAAAAGGTAGATCACTATGACATTGATCTAGTATGGGACCTTGAACACCCTATGGCCCTTCCCTTAAAAAAATACAGAAGGAAACATTTAAACAATAAAAACAATCCGATAGAAATAAAAATGCAACCAAACTAAAATAAAAATAGGAACTAAAATTAAAATTTACTAGATATTCAAAATTTTTGACAAAAGAGGAGAAAAAGATATATATATATATATATATATATATATATATATATAAAATGAATGCTAGAATGTTAATATGATACACCAAAAATTGACCTAAAGAACAAAGGAAAAACATAAATCAAGTACTTAAATAACATGAGCTAGGACTACAGGCTGTGCATCATAACTCTTAGAAGTATGTGAAGTGTGATGGTGTGTAGGGTCTCTGTACAGCTGTCCTCTGGATTTGGTTCATATGAACAAGTCTGTTTTTGATTAACCTGAAATGTATGGACAGCTACGTAGTTAATCTTTGTTGGCTTATTCACATTTTTCTAGGTTTCAGATATGTTTTTTGAATCCGTAAATTTAAAGTGAACAGCTTTTATTTTTTATTACTTTTTCACAATATTTAATATACTGTATAATGTTGTCTTCATCACAGTTGTTCAGAGTACAAGATGCAGACATGATTTCTTGTCTATACATCATTAGTATAGATCTTTTCACTGCACAAAGACAAACTAGCTGCATATATAGTTCAATAGTCCATACCAGTAGCGGATTAATGTCTCATTTGGCATTATTGGTAAATGTTGACTTGAGCCTTTCACAGCTAAGCCTAGTAATATGGTTTTCCTTTTTATACCTCATGGTTAGACTTTTGTGCTGGATAGTTAAGACCAAGATAAAGCAAGACCTGTGTTTCAAAAAAATATGTAACTTTTTTATCTAACAAGGTCAGTCAGGTCTCCTCAGGATTTACCCTGAAACCATGTACTGTGGTTGCAAGATTTTTGTCAGTGTGAGCCATCTGGATGAATCACAGCCATTGCTTGACCATTTTGCTCTCTGTGAAAGTATGAGAGAATGTTTCCTCTCTAGGTGACTCTTCTTAGGCATACTGTACATCATTGATCACTGTCCTCTGCGGCGCAATAATCTCACTGAACAGGGGATTTGGGACTCCACTAAGTTATATGCTGTTACAGTACTGATTCTTTTATGTCCTGTGTTCTCACTGACTTTGAAGGGCTATAGCTAAAATATTGACTATACTTGTATCCCTTCTTTTTCTCAAATTGTTTGAACCGCCAACTTAAGTTGCTAGCCATCAAGAAGATGCGTTCAATGATATTATTCCCTATAATTTAGGCACTTGAGCTTAACATCACTATTTTTGTGAATATCAAACACCTGAGACGTAACATTAAACAGGTATTTTCCATCAATTGTTGATATTCTAAACTTTAAAGCCCTTACAGAATGAACAAATAGAACAATTACACATTGTTACACAGATATTCTTGAACTTTAACATTTACAAAGTTGTAGCAATACATTTCTATGGCCTCAGTTCTCATATTCTATTGCCTGCCTGCCCATCTGCAGGCCTGCCTGCCTGTGTCTGTTTTTCTTTCTTTCTTTCTTTCTTTTTTTCTTTCTTTCTTTCTTTCCTTCCTTCCTTCTTTCTTTCTTTCTTTCTTTCCTTCTTTCCTTCCTTCCTTCCTTCTTCTTTCTTTCTTGTTATTTTGAAGCAAATATTTACTTCAGATAAAGTACATCAATAATTGATATGACATTAGAAGCAATGCATAATCAGAAGACCAGAATAATAGGTATTCCAAACATGGTTTTAATATTACAGCCAGTGTTCATGGATATCAGCATATAGAGTTAGTCAGGGTATAAATTCTACTAATTGCCTGCTAGCTTCAAAAACTTGTTGGAGATATTTACAACCACTGTCTTAACCATCTTTAGTATTTAAGTACATGGGTTTCTCCCTACAATGTTTCCTAATTTTTCTTCTAGTTTCTGTTCATTGTTTAACCCTTAAATCCTCTCTTTCTATTTAACTATTTTACCTTTCAATTTTTACTTTTGCTTCTAAGTTCTTACATTTGGGAGACTATGCAATATTTACAAATGTAGGTCAGGTTTATTTCACTTATGAATATATGTTCAAGACACATTCACTTGTATATAAAGACTTTGAGTTTGTCATTTTTCTATCTGAGTGATATTCCATTGTATAAAAATGCCACATCTTTTTCAACCATTCTTCAGGTTATGGGCATTTTGGTTGTTTCCAAGATTTGGCTATCACAAATTGTGCTAATATAAACATAAATGCACAAATATTACTATGATAATATGTTTTAAGTTCTTCTGGGGAAATTCCCAGGAGAGGGATAGCTGGATTTAATGAGATTTCCAGTCCTGTTTAAGGAGTCTCCACACTGATTTCCATAATGGCTATAACAGTCTGCACCACCAACAGAGAAAGGTTCATTTTTCCCACATCCTCTCCAGAATTTCTTGCTTGTTGATTTCTTTATGATAGCCATTATTTCTGGGTTGAGATGGTATCAAAGTGTTGTTCTAATTTGCATTACATGAATACCTAGTGATGTGGAGCATTTTTTCATGAGAAGTGTGTGTTCCTCTAGGATGTCCATTTCTGGATTGGATCTTTAAACTTGGGGGCCCTAATATGTTTTAGTTATTTATAAATTCTAGATGTTTTGTTTGAGAAATTGTTACTTACGATTTTTTCAAAATTTGTGGGTTCTCTTTTCACTTTGTTGGTAATTTCTTTTGATGTGCAAAAGCTTCTCACTAAGAGCAGGTCCCAGTGGTTAATTATTTCTGTTACTACACATGCAGTTTCATTTTTCTCCATGAACTGCTTGCATCCCCCAGTATCTTCAAGATATCTTCCTATCTTCTCTTCCAGGAGATTCAGTGTTTCTGTTTTAGTATTTAGATTTTTGATCCATTTTGACTTTAGTTTAGTGCATGGTGATAGATCTTAGTCAAGTTTAAGTTTCCAGTATGTAGAGATTTTCCACCACCATTTATTAAAAAGGCTATCTTTCTTGCCATAAACATGTTTGGACCCGTTGTCAAAGATATGGTGGCAGAGTGTATTTAAGTAGTTGCTTATGTGTCTTCTAATCTATTCCATTGATCCTCAGGTCTTTTTTTTTTTTTTTTTGCCAATATAATGTTTTATCACAGTAGCTTTATAGTAGTTTTATGCCAGGAATTATAATGCCTCTTCCCTTGGCTTCGTTGCCAGGATTGCCTTTGATATTCTTAACAATTTTCTGGTTCCAAATGAATTTTAAGAATGATTTCTCCAGGTCTGTGAGTTAAGTTGGTGGTATTTTGATTGGGATTGCATTAAATCTGTATAGCAATTTTGGGAGTATGGTCGTCTTCACAATGTTGGTTCTTCCTATCCAGGAACAGGGAATATCTTTCCATCTTCTGAAATCTTTATGGTCTCTATTCAGAGTAGTATAGTTTTCATTCAATAGATCTTTTCTACTGGGTTTTCCAAGTAAAGTATCATGTCATCTACAAATAATGATAGTTTTTTTAATTTTTCCCTATTCTTATTCCTTTTATTTGTTTCTTCTGCCTGATGTCTCTAGCTAATGACTCCAGAACTACATTGAATAGAAGTGGTGATAAAGGAAATCCTTGTCTTGTACCAGAACTGAGAGTAAAAGAATTCAGTTTTTCCCCATTTAGAATTATGGTAGCCATTGGATTGTCATAGATGGGTTTTATCAGATTGAGGTAGAGGCCATCTATTCCCATTTGCTGTAGGACTTTAAATATGAATGAGTGCTGGACTTTGCAAAAAGCTTTTTCTCCATCAATTGACATGATCATGTGTTTTTTCGATTTGGATCCATTGATATAGTGTATTATTTTTATAGATTTACATACATTGAAGCATCCTTGCATCACTGGGAAGAATGCAATCTGGTCTTTGTGTATAATCTTCTTAATGGTTTGCTGCATTGTATTTGTAAGGATTTTATTGAGGATTTTTGCACTTATGTTCATGACAGACATTAGCCTATAGTTCTCTTTTTTTAATCACATCTTTCTCAGGTTTGGATATAAATGTAATACTTGTTTCCAATGAATAATTCTGAGAGGAATGTTTCCTGTTTAATTATTATTTTTTTTTTTTTTTTTTTTTTGTACCACGATTGAACCCAGGACCTTGTACTTGCCGGGCAAGCACTTATTCCACTGAGCTGTGTCCCCACCTCGTTTCCTATTTAATTTCATTGAAGATTTTGAGGAGTACTGGGATAATATCTTCTGTAAATTTCCTTTAGAATTCATCAGTGAATCCATCAGAACATGGAGTGTTCTTTGTCAGTAGCTTTTGAAATTAGATTTTGTATTTCATTGGCTGCTATTGGGTTATAGAGTACACCGATATCTTCTTGATTCCGTTTTAGTAATGCATACCTTTCTAGGAATCATCCATTTCATCTGTGCCTTCAAGTCTGTGAGAATAAAGATTCTCAAAGTAACTATTAATGATGCTCTGAATCTCCACTGGGTCTGTTGTAACTTTGCCTTTTCTATTCCTTATTACTTGAATTGAAGATTTTTCTTTCCATCTTTTTGATAAGGTTAACTAGGGACCTATCAATTTTATTTAATTTTTCAAAGAATAAGCTTTTGATTTGTTAATTCTTTGCATTGTTTTCTTTGTCTCATTTGATTAATTTCTGCTCTAATCTTTATAATTTCCTCCCATCTTTGGTCTTTGGGTTTGGTTTGCTCTTCCTTTTCTAGATGATTGCAGTGCAACATTAGTGTAATTATCTGTTCCTGTTGATGTGTGAGTTCAGCACTTTAAATTTCCCTCTGTCATTGCATCCCATAAATTCAGATAAGTTGTCTTTACATTTTCATTAAACTGCAGATATTATTTAATTTCTTGCTTAGTTTCATGTCTAACCCATTGGTTATTGAGGGGGATAGCGGTCAATTTCCATGTGTTTATAGGGTTTTTGTGGATTCTTTTTTCATTTATTTCCAGTTTCATTGCAATGTGGTCAGATAACATGCCTCGGATAATTTCTATTTTGTTGCATATATGTAAGCATGACCTATGGACTAGTATGTGGTCTGTTTTTGAAAATGTCCCATGTGCAGCTGAAAGAAATGTGTATTTAGAAGTGGTTGGGTGGAACACTGTATATGTCCACTAAGTCCATTTTTTGCATGTACTGATTTAGTTTTTTTTTTCTAACTTTGTGTCTGCTTTACCTATCTTTTTGGGATAAGTGAATGTTAAGCTCTGCTATTAGGATTGTTATTGGAAATAGTTTTAAGTTTTCCATCGGATAATACATTATACCCACTATAAAATGGAGAGCACCACAACTCTTGTACCTTCTCAGGAGACACCTACCTGATATTTCTAGTGGCCTTCCTGTTCTATCATGACCAACTAATATGATACATCAACATTAATGTACCTCTGCAAATGGGTTTCGTGAGTTTTGATATTTTCCAAAGTGAAGAGTTAAATTTCAAGTAATTTCAGATTTCAGAAATATATGATGAAAGCAAGTGAGTCTCAAGCTTATTTGCGTGTACATACGTTTGATAAAATTAAAATCTATAATTCTCATTTTTCTCTTATGTTTTTATCCTCGCTTTTCTCTGAAGCATATTAGCAGCATCACTTTGAAATGTTATTCTATCATAGCTAAAATTTACAAGATATAGACAGATGATAAGTAGACAGATACATAATATTTTGTGTGTATGACATTACCTTGCTATAACTGAGGTTAATTAATTATTATTCATCAATACTAATGTTTCAATGTATATATAAATGTATGCATAGGGATATTGCGTACTCCTTTACAACTTCCCGGGTACACCACATTACTAGGGTATCCCATAAGGATAATCTTTTTTTTTTTTTTTTTTTTTTTTCTTTTTGTGAACTCACCTTCTACTCTTGCTTAACCATTAGATACTTATAGGTAGAAAAGTACAACTTTCAGATTAATTTAATGATAGAAAATTAATTCACTTAAAGTATTATTTCAGTTAGCAAACTAATGAACAAAGAGACTAAACAAAACCTGGAAAAAAAGGCTAGAGAGGTAAAGATAAATATGAAAAAAAATGCCTCAAGAATGGTAATTTGAGGGCCAGGTGTGGTGGCGCATGCCTGTAATCCCAGCACTTGGGAGGCTGAGGCAGGATGATCGGTGTGAGTTCGAGACCAGCCTGGGCTACAAAAGTGAGCTCAGGACCAGCCTGAACTGCGTAGTGAGACCCTGTCTCAAAAAGACAAAAAAAAAAAAAAAGAATGGTAATTTGAAGGAAAAAACATAAGAGAAAGAGAGAGGAGGGGGGAGATCTAAGAAGTGTATTATAGGTAAGGAGCAAAAGACAATCTCAGGCCATGAGCTCACCCAGAACAAAGGCAGGAGACACTAGCATAGAGGAAAATGAGAATCAGACAGCTAAAATCTCTGAAGTAAAGAAACAACTGTAGAAAGTATAAAAGAAATCAGAACAAAATAAACTCTGAATTAAAAAGTAAATCTCTGATTTAATAGAGTCTGAATTAAAGAAAGAACAGCAGAAGGGGAGAAGGGAAATCAGATCAGAAACAATCCGTCACATAAAAACTGAAAAGATAACCGGGCATGGTGGCTCACGCCTGTAATCCCAGCACTCGGGAGGCTGAGGCAGGAGGATTGGTGCAAGTTCGAGACCAGCCTGGGCTATGAAAGTGAGCTCAAGGCCAGCCTGAACTGCATAGCGATAGCGAGACCCTGTCTCAAAAAAAAAAAAAAAAAAAAAAAAAAAAAAAAAAAAAAAAAAAAAAAAAAAAAAAAAAAA
>PVJA010001520.1:22659-82818 GCA_004027025.1 Myocastor coypus | reverse complement strand
ATAACTGCTTCCAAAAATACACTGATGAGAAATTAGAGATTAGAAAAACAATGGATTCCTTGAATGAAGAATATAGGAAAGAAATAGACTCCATAAAGAAGACTTAAAGAGATATACAGGAACTTAAAATGTCAATCACAAGTTGACATAATCATCTGCATTAAAGTGAAGATAGTTTCAGATCTTGAAGAAACTGTTACAGCTAATGAACATGTAAGAAGGGATCTCTTAAAAGCAATGGGGATGCAGGAAAAAATAATTCAACATCTGCAAGATGATGTAAAGGTGAACAATGTGAGAATAATAGGCATTAACAAGAAAGAAGGCAAAAACAAATGGTATAAAAAGATTATAGGCAGAGGTAATATAACAAAACTCCTCAAATATGGGGAAACATTCAGGCATTCAAGTAATTGAAGAGTATTGGACTCCAAATAACGTCAACCCAATTGAAAACACACCCAGACAAATAATAGTCAAGTTCCAGATGTCCTACAGAAGAACAATGTACTAAAAGGTGTCAGAGAAAAGAAACAGGCCACATTTAAAGGTAAACTGATCAGAATAAAGGCAGATTTCTCTTTGCAAACCATGAAGTCAATAAGAGCATGAAGTACAGTACCTCAAGTCCTCCATGAAAACAAATTCCAACACAGAAAGATAAACCCTGCAAAACTTTCAAACTCGATGGAGAGAGAAGTGAAATACCTCCATGACAAAGAACAACTAAAGAACTTCATGATGATAAAGTCAACCATACACAGACTTATTAAAAGATATTTTAGAAAGGGATCAATATTATCAGAACTTCATGAATGAGAACAGAAAAAAATCCACTAAACAGGGTAAAATTTAAGCACAGAAGAAAAAGGAGTAAAATATAGCAGTTAAAAAAAAACACGTCAATTATAAGTCAATACACATCAATTATAACCATACATGGAAATGGACTTAATTCACCAATTAAAGAAATAGACTGGCACGATAGATTAGGAAGAAAAATTCAAAAATATGTTGTATACTAGAAGCACATTTAACTCATAAAGAAATTCATAGGATGAAAGTCAAATGATGGAAAATAATACTACATGCCCCAGCACTTCAGAAAAAAAGCAGGAGTGACAATCCTGTTTGTAGATAGTCTTAACTTCAAACCAAAAATGACCAAATGAAATAAAGAAGGCCACTACATACTAGTTGGGGGAGAAATTCAAGAGGAATTTATATCACTCATAAATATATATCCACCCAACACAAAAGCACACAGCTATAAAAGACAAATATTAATGAACATGAAAAATCAAATATCCTATGCCACAATCTTAACAGGAGAACTTAACACACTCCTATCCCAAGAAAATACGTAAAGCAGACAAAAATTGACAAAAATATAGCAGAACTGAACCAGAACTTGGAACAAATGGAATTAGTGGACATATACAGAGTGTTCCACCCCACCACTTCTGAATACACATTGTTTTTTTAGCTGCACATGGGAAATTCTCTAAAATAGACCACATAGTAGTTAATAGGTCATACTTAAGTATATTCCAGAAAACAGAAATTATCCCATGTGTATTATGTGACCAAAATGCAATGAAAGTGGAAATAAATGACTAAAGAAACCACACAATCCCTGGAAATACATGGAAATTGAAAACAGCTTCCTCAGCAACCAGTGGGTTACAAATTACATGTACATAAGAAATTAAACAATACATAAAATGAGATGAAAATTCAAGCACACTCTATCAGAAAATCAAAATAGATGGTCTTTACCTCAACCTGATAAAGCCATTTCTGAAAAACCAACAGTCATAATTATAGTTAATTGAAAAAAAATGAAAGATTTCCATTTAAAAATCAGGAACAAGACAAATATGTGCACAGTTGCCACTCCTGTTCAATATAGTTCTGGAAACATGGAAACAATAGCCAGAGCAATAAGAGTAGAAAAGAAAATAAAGGCAATATGTTTGGAAATGAAGAAATGAAATTATCATAATTTGCAGGTGACATGATACTGTACAGGAAAGACACAAAAAACTCAACTAAGTGTCTTATAGATTTAAAAATCAAATTTAGTAGCACAGCAGGATGCAAACTCAATACTAAAAAGTACATAACATTTCTATACTTAAACAATGAATGCACCGCCAGGCGTGGTGGCGCACCCCTGTAATCCCAGCACTCGGAAGGCTGAGGCAGGAGGATCAGTGCAAGTTCGAGACCAGCCTGGGCTACAAAAGTGAGCTCAAGGCCAGCCTGAACTGCATAGTGAGACCCTGTCTCAGAAAAGACAAAAAAAAAAAAAAAAAAAAATGAATGCACCAAGGTAGAAATTATGGAAACCAAGCCTTTCAAAATAACACCCCAAAGAATGAAGTACTTTGAAATCAATCTCACAAAAGATGGAAAAGACTTATATGGTAAAATTATACTACTGAGAAAAAAGAGATTGAAGAGGATTTTGGAAAATGTAAAGATATTCCTTGCTCCTGGATAGGAAAAACCAACATTGTGAAAGCTACTGTACTTTCAAAATTGTAATACATATTCAATGCATTCCCAATTAAGATACATTGAAATAACTCACAGGTCTAGGGGAAAAAAAAACCCTAAAGTTCATCTGGAACCAAAACAGACTTAGAATATCAAATGCAATCCTAACTAATAAAGGAAAGGCATGAAACACCACAATCCCTGACTTGAAATTATACTATAAAGCTACTGTGCTAAAATCAGCATACCAGCAACCTCCCCCCAAAACAATACAGACACAAAGATGAATGTAAAAGATTAGAAGGTGTAGATACAATTACACACTCAGCCACCTTTATCTTTGACAAAATGTCCAAACATGTTCACTGGAAGAAAGATGCACTCTTTAACAAATGATGCTGAGAAAACTGGCTTTCCACATGCCAAAGACTTAAAATAGACCTAAGCCCATCACCATGCAGAGAACTACAGCCAAAAAAGAGATCAAAGAGCTTAATATTAAAACTGAAACATTGATAGTCCAAAATAGTAGTGAGTTATCCACAGAACTGACAATTGTCAGAAGTTGTTTACTTGAGCTTTTTACAGCTCTGCATATTAATATGGCATTCCTTTTTATACCTTGTGGCTATATTTTTCTGCTGAATAGTTAAGACCAAGTTAAAGCAAGACTTATGTAACTAAAAATGAAACTTTTGCATCTGACAAGGTCAGTCAAATCCCCTCAGGATTTATTTTGAAACCACATAAAGCAGTTTGTAGATCTTTTGTCGGTGTCAATCATCCTCATGAGTCACAGCCATTGTATGACCAATTTGCTCTCTGTGAAAGCCTAAGAGAATTTTTTTTCTCCCTAAGTGACTGTCCTTATTAAGCATACTATACATTGTCAATCTCTTTGCTCTGTGACTCTATAATCTCCTTGGTCAGAAAATTTGGGACGCCACTGAGTTAGAGGATGTCACAGTACAGGTTCTATTTTGAACTATTAGACTATACTGGGACATTTTGCAGAATTCAAGTGACTACAGTTTTTGAGTTGGCATCATATATGAAAAGGCCCTTTAAAGACTTCTCCAAATACAGCTTCTCCGGGATGGGGAGGTAGCTCCATGTCACAAGTGCCTGCCTAACAAGTGCAAGGTCTTGAGTTCAAACCCTGGTCCTTCAAAAAGAAAAAAATAAATATAGCTTTTCTAACAGCAATGGAACACCAATTTCTGACAAAAGGAAATAAAAAGGGGGATATTAGTGAAAGATCATTTTGTATTTTTTTTTCCTTTTCCCCCTTCTTTTGTTTGAAAGTTGACATATTGCATATTGTCCTCACAATCATTCTACAGAGTACAGTGTGTGGGCATGACCCACCTCCCTATTGATGTTGCTTTAAAAACAAAAAGAAAAAAAAAGGAAAAGAATATATTTCTCTATTTTAGCTTCCAATAAATTGTTTTTGTCTTAATATTTAAATCTTTTGTCCATTTTTATTTTAGTTTACTGCATAGTGAGATCTATGGTTCTAATCTTTTTTTTTTTTTTTTTTTTTTTTTTTTTTTTTTTTTTTTTTTTTTTTTTTTTTTTTTTTTTTTTTTTTTTTTTTTTTTTTTTTGTCTTTTTGAGACAGGGTCTCGCTGTGCAGTTCAGGCTGGCCTTGAGCTCACTTTTGTGGCCCAGGCTGGTCTCAAACCTGCACCAATCCTCCTGCCTCAGCCTCCCAAGTGCTGGGATTACAGGCGTGCGCCACCACGCCCAGCTTAGATCTATGGTTCTAGATTCAATCTTCTGTGTGTAGATATTCAGTGTACCCAGGATCATTTATTACAGAGATTATTTTCCTCCAATGTATGTCTTTGGTCCTTTGGTCAAATATCAATTAGTAGAATGTGCTTGAAATTGTTTCTAGTTTTTTCATTTTGGTTCTGTTTATTTTTGTGCATTTTGTGTTATTTGAATTATAGCAGCTTTGTATTTTAATTCAAAATTTGGGATTGTGATGCCTCCTGTTTTTCATTTTTTTTAATGCAGAATAGTTTTTGGCATGGTAGTTTCAGGTTCCATATAAATTTTAGGACTTCTCTAGTTAGTATTTCAAAGACTGTGTTGAATAGAAGTGGTGATAATGCATATTTTCACATTTTTTACTGCAGAGAGAGAGGTTTCATACTTATTATGATATTGCTAGTAGTTTGTTCATACAATAGTTTCACCATATTATGATTGGGTCCTTCTATTCCTATTTTCTTTATTTTTATTTTGTAGTGGGTACAAGTTAGAATTTAAAAAAAGAAAAAACAGATAAGTGACACAGAATTTCACTTAAAAACAGTGAATTCCACAGCACTTGTTGTAATATAATGTAGTCACTCACCAGTTTTTCATATTACCAGGTATATGGACATAAAATTGGAAAAAGAAAAAATTACTAATGTACTAATAAAATGTTTCAACAAGACATCATGTTTGCATCTTGTCCTCTGAATGACTGTTACAAAGACAGAAATATGGAATGTATTGGCTCATGTAACTGTCCTATTTGTTTTGAAACTGTTTCATTGCTCTGTTATTCACATTAAAATGAAAAAAAAAAATAAAATAAAAGTGTTTGTATGTTTTAGACAGAAGCAATGGTCAGTTATTTTTTTTTACCAATTAGTAAGGTTTTCTTTTTCTCTGTTAGAGATTTGCTTTGAAATGACTGTAGCTTTGTGCATGATGGTAGATAAAACTCTAGATTTAGGCTTCAGCACATGTAAATCCAGTTTTTCCAGCACCACTTACTTTTTTTTTTTTTTTTTTTAACTGGGGACAGGGATGGAACTCTGAACCCTGTACCTTCCAGGCAGGTGCTCATGGCTCATGATCCAGCACAACTTGTTAAAGAAGTGGCTGTCTTCCAGTGAGCATGTTTGGCCCCTTTTATGAAAGATGAGGGAACTGATTATGTTTGCAGTTGTGTCTGCATCTCCTGAACTGCTGCTTTTATCCTTAGGTCTGACTCTGTCAGTACTCCGCTGATTTTAAAACAATATCTTTATATTATAATTTCACCTCAGAGATTGTGATATCGTCTGCTTTTCTTTAGTTTCCCATGATTGCTTTTGATATTCTGGGTCTCTCCTGCTTCCAAATGAATTTGAGGAAAATTTTCTTTAGCTGGCAGAGAGGTACTAATGGTATTTTAATTGGGATTGCATTGAATTTGTGTAATTTGAGAACATGAGCATTTTTACAATGTTTATTCTTCCCATCTAGCAACATAGAGTATCTTGCCATTTTCTCAACTCCTCTTTGATACATTTTTTTCTCAGACTAGAGTAATTTTCATTGCATAAAGCTTTTACATCCTTTGCGATATTTATTCTTAAGTATTACATTTTTGCATATTGTTATAAAAATCCTATTTTTGCTAATTTCTCTGTCAATGCATTTATTGTTTCTGTCCAAAAACGGTACTGATTTTTAGTATTATCTTTTTATTCTGCTACATATCTGAGTTTGGTAATTAAATCTGTAAGACTCTGTAGAGTTTTTGGGATACTCTTTGTAAGGTATCATGTCATCTACAAATAATGATAAAAGTTCACTTCTTTTCCGATCCTTATTCCTTTTATTTATCTCTCTTCTCTAATTGCTCTGGTTAACATTTCCAGAGCTATACTACATTCAGACATTTTAACAAAGTTATGTTTTATTTATTAAATGATGTACAGGAAATTGTAGGTGTATGTATAAGGTGTGTTTTCTAGAACTGTGGAATGCATAAGAGAAGAGTAAGTCTGGACATAGCTAAGAAACCAATTTCTTTCTTAGATTCAGAGAAACAGCACAAAATATAACATAAATAGGAAAAAGGAATAAAAAGAACACATCAGAGCTGTAGTATGATGCCCAGTAATCTAACACATTTAATTGGAGTTTCACAAGAATATGCTACTGAAAGTAGGACAAATATATTCAAAATGAATGTCTTTAAATTTCCAAAATAGTAAAAATATCAACCAGGGATCTAAAAGTCCCAAATATCCTAAATACAACAAATCACAGATACATACAAGCAAAAGGAAAACATATCTTCAATTTGCTAAAAAGGGATTGAGAATGAAAATATATTAATATTAAATATGCAGGTAGAGGAAATAAAAACAATACTGTTTGTCCCCTCTAAATTTTATATACTATTAACTTAATCCCCAAGTGCAGCAATATTGAGATATGGGGCCTGATACACTTAGGTCATGAATTGCTGAGCCCCACAAATAGATTAAACAATATAGCTAGAGTTTGCAAGAATTGGATTTATCCTTCTGATTTTTTTACTATAGGAGAAAACAAATTCCATTCCTTTTTCTCTCCCCTCTTTCCTCTGAAGACATAATAAGAAGGTGTACACCAGACACTAGATGCTGGCACCTATCTCAAATTAGCTAGCTTCCACAAATGTATGAATATGCATTTTCACTACTCATAAATTACCTAGTCTATCATATTTTATTTTAGTCTACAGAATGATCTATTGAAAGTACTGAATTGGGAAAAGGGAAACATAACTCTGTCAACTCAGAAATTCAATAACTGGAGAATATCTTATTACTCAAAGTGACATAAAGGCTTTTTGTGACAAGTTTTGACAAATTGCTTGTTCATATACACGATATTCTATGGGGGGGGAAGAATGCTAAAGAATAAAAGAGCAATGATTTTATATGTAAAATACTTCATCTAAGAAAGATCACAAAAATGAAGTACAAGGTGAAGTATTTAAATTTGACATTGTTAAAGTTAAAATATTTTGTTTCTTACTCTCAGCCACATAAACAGATTTTTAACAGATGTGTGAAGATCTGCAGACAGTACCATAACCTTGTCATTAACTGAAGTGTATTGGATAAAACTTCAATCCTTTTATATGGAAAAAAGTTTGTCAGTTCATTTCTATTTTTAAGGAAATCTCTGTAAATGTCTTTTTCCATTGTTATTTTGCATTGTCATGGAGAAATAAAACTTTGATGAACATTCCTATGTATCTTATTAAGAATTCATAGATTTTATTTCATTTATGTATTTATGCAAAGGAGTTCACTACAGCCAGGACTCTTGGTGACCCTATTTTCAGCCTCCCCAGCATTGAGATTACAGGTGTGCACCACCATACCCAGACTAGGTCCCAGGCTTAGAGTGCCCAAAGGGATGGAACTGGGAATCAAACTCTGCTTCCTGCGCTTATAAAAGTATGTGCTTAATCCACTGAATATCTTGCCATCCCTAGAAATAATAGATTTTATCTGACAAGTAACATGCATACTGAAAATTTCCAGAATTAAAGAGAAAAATTGTAGCAATAAGATGAAAATTTCCAATCCAACGGTTAACATGCAGGAGATCTATCATCTATCTATCAATCTATCATCTATCTATTTACCTTTCTATGTATCTTTTTCTCAGGTTATTTATTCTGTCTAAAATGCTATAAAACATGAAGAAATTTTGACCAATTTTACATGTTGATATCTTGTAATTTAAAGACAAACATTAAAGACAAACATATGCAATAGAACAACTATTGTTCAGTATCTACCATCTATTTTTTAAATTCTGTGTCAATTATAATGTCTTATCAATCTTTTTATTCTGTTGAACAATAGAAAAAGTGTTGGAAATGGGGACCTGAGGAATGTGTTCATTACATCATGAACCTGAAAATATAGCCAATCAGACAATTTATTACTGTAATATTATATCTCACCATATATATCAGAGATATACTAGAGATGCCAAGTGAAAAAAAAATATTGGATGTAGGCATTTGGAAAGTAAATAATACCTGAATAAGATATTAGAACAAAATAAGGGTAGCCAGGATAATCATTCTAGTGCCTTTTATTCTGCTGGCTGGTTATGGTTTGTGTCTAGTTGTTCCCTAAAAGCTTCATGCAGTCTTGGGATAACTTCTAGTGTTTGTGATTAATCCATGGTTCAATGCTAGAATTATAGTGCGAGCGTTGCTGGGATTATGTATGTAGTGCTACATCTGGGGCTAATAGCATGAATACAACAAAAGAAAGGCAGAGAAGCTTGCTAGCTATGGTAGACTCTGCTCCTCCCTTTGGGCTCTTGCTTTTACCATCTTCTGCGACTGTGAACAGCTGCCCCTGCACGTGCCACTTTGCCCTGGAGCTAGCCGAATATGGTCTGAAACCTCCACTAACTGTGAGCTAAATAACCTTTCCTTCCTCGATTTTAGGTGTCAGGTATTTTGTCCAAGAAATGAGAAAAGTAACCGAGACAATATTATATGAACTTTTTTTGTATATTGAATGACTCTCTGAAAATAGAATATAATTTAAACAGATGCAAATATGATAAATAACAGCATCGCATTGTTTAAATATAAGGAATGAAAGATATCTGATAGTCTTATCCTTATTACCAAGTACACTATCGATTCTGGTTTTAAATACTAAAAGGAAGACAGTACCAGTACATCCATCATAAACACTTTGCTCTTTCTATTTTGTCACATTACCTCTTACAGCTTGGCTTACACATAAGCACTTTATCTACACAGTCCAGGCTCTATCACCATAGCTACTTGAAGCAGTCTCTCAATGAATGGCTTTGCTGCTTCAAAACTATCCTTGTGAGCATAGGACCTTGGCAAAACAGATAATCTGTGTGCTTATGGTTTAGCTTCTGTCATTCCTCCATCTGTGAGCACGGGGCCTTGAAAAAAACAGGGAGTTCTTTGCCCATGTCTCAGTGTCAGTCGCTCCCACGTGCATGCTCCTCTTCTCAGTCTTGCTCTCTCCCCAGAGCCACCCTATAGTCATCTACACAGGATTTCAATTTTGCAGCAAACTGAAAAACATAGAATCACCTAAGACTTTCTTTGGAGCTAGCAAATACTAGTAATCTAGTAAAAAGTTTGAAATTGTATGAAGATACTGCTGCAATCAAATACAATTTATTACTATAATATTATATCTCACCATGTATATCAGAGATATACTAGAGATGCCAAGTGAAAAAAAATATTGGATATAGGCATTTGGAAAGTAAATAATACCTGAATAAGATATTAGAACAAAATAAGGGTATCCAGGATAATCATTCTAGTACCTTTTATTCTGCTGGCTGGGAAACAGTACTGAAAGGAAGTGGCTGACATGTAACTTTCGCCATAAAAGAAGGGAAATTAAAGTACTAAGGGAAAATTTAAAACATAAAATTATTTTTATAGATTAAGTATATACAATCT
Source organism: Myocastor coypus (assembly GCA_004027025.1). Taxonomy (NCBI): domain Eukaryota; kingdom Metazoa; phylum Chordata; class Mammalia; order Rodentia; family Myocastoridae; genus Myocastor; species Myocastor coypus. The sequence continues at coordinate 73,061 of PVJA010001520.1, read as the reverse complement.
AGGGTGAATATTGGAGATTGGTTTTATATCCTTATTTCTTATTCTGAAAATATTGTTTTTGAAATATTGCCTTAAAAGCACATTGATATTATCATCTGTTATAGTTGTGTTATATTTTTATTGAAACTGCATGTAAAATTTCCTACTTTATTGGATAAATTATCTATTTTAGGAGCAGATATTTAATTTTCAGAATTGGAATTAAATGATTTTTAAAGTTTAAAAAGATGATCTGATATATATTGAACTATATGAATACAAGTGAAAGATATATTCATTCTTCTTTGGTATATACAAATATATAATTTTAAAACTATATATATATATATATATATATATATGTATATAATTTTCATACTACTAGCCAACTCCCCTTTCTGTTATTTTATTTTCTCTAGTTCTATAAACATCATCTTTTTTACAATATAATGACTGGGTCATAGCAATCAATACTGACATTTTACCAACTGATTTCATTTTCAGACCCCTACCAGTAAAGATGTTTAGAAAGAGAGAAAGAGAGAGAGAGAGAGAGAGAGAGAGAGAGAGAGAGAGAGAGACAGAGACAGAGAGAGAGAGAAAGAAAGAAAGAAAGAAAGAAAGAAAGAAAGAAAGAAAGAAAGAAAGAAAGAAAGAAAGAAAGGAAGGAAGGAAGAAACTGTATACTATCATTCTGTTTCAGAGTTCGTTCTTGTTTCTCGTTTCATATAACTTTTATTTCAAAAAAGGTTCTTAGTCTTGTAAATAGCAATGATTTTGAGAAGCTGTGTTTCATTCTAGTTTACAGACTTTCCAATACCTTTTAATTTTTTTTACAATAATTAATACATTTCATATTGTTGTCTTGGTCATAGTTTTTTAGAGTACAAGATGATTTCTTGTCTAAACATCATTAGTACAGTTCTTTCTTTTCATTGCACAAAGAGAAAATAGCTGTATATATATTCCAACGTCCATAACAGTGATAGATTTCAGCTCGTCTGGCATTATCAGAAGCTGTTGATTTGAGTCTTTTACAACTTAGCATATTTACATGATTTTCCATTTTATAACACGTAGTTAGGGTTTCTGCTGGGTGGTTAATACTGAGCTATAGCAAGACCAACGTTAGTGGGCTGGGGAGATAGCTCAGTAGAATAAGCGCTTCCCTGGCAATTGCCAGGACCTGAGTCAATCCCCGGTCCCACAACAAAAAAAAACAAAAAAGACATGTTACACAAAAATGTAACTGTTGTGTCTGTCAAGGTTAGTCAGGTCTTTTGGAATCAAGCACATAACATTGCCCTTGGAGTTCCAACAAAGTGAGCTGGTAAATCTTCCTCATGTGTGAATTTTACCTCTTATGATTCTCATACTACATGTAATATATAATTAATATGCAATATTCTATTATGCATTAAGATATATAATGCCTTATATGTAATTATGCGTATATAATTACAATTATAAAATTATATTATGTATTAATGGAATTAATACATTATGCTATTAATATTAAAATAGAAACATTTCTTTTTTAACTTCTACATTTATTGCTAAGCCTTGAGCTTAATAGATACTTTTCACAGTACCTCTGTTATATCTTAATGTTCTTTTTTGCCCTAACTTTTTCAAAATCTCTTTAATGTTTCACCCTAAATTGTTTTTGTTAAAATAACTGCTATGATGTGCCCCTCCTCACTGGGCCTCATTGACTGAGAAAAGCAACAGTACCAGTAACAGGGACTCAATAAACTAAGATTTAGGATCAATTTTTTCATGTCTTTGCACAGGTATACATTACTGAAATGTTTACAAATGGTAAATGTAATGCTACAGCATGAGAATTAATTGCATTCTTGACTTTGTTTTATGATGATGAAGCAAGTTCCTTGGCAACCAAGTCACTGATGTTTTCAATTGTTAATTGCAGTCAGGATGACCCCAAGGAGCATACTGGTTACTTATAGGGAGAAAACAACAAGCTCAGCTATTTAAACTCTGTTTAAATTACACTAAGATAATGGTAGAAATTCTATGATACTCTTAGACATATATTCCTTACTACCATAGGCATAGTCATAATTAAAATCAGGCACAAGTTTTAATTGAGTGAGTTTCAAATGATAACAGGTGTAAATCTTCATTTTTATCAATTCTCTAATGTAAAGTTTAGAACATTGCTTAAGACACAGTAGGGTCTTCATAATACAAAATATTCACTGGACTGCATAAAAGCGAGAATAGTGGTTATCTGAGCATACCTTGTTTTTGCAGTGTCTGCTATCTTGTTTGTGAAGCCAGACTCCCCTACTGAATACCCTTTATTTTTTCTGCTGGTTTTTTTTTAATTTATTTTTATTTCATTTAAGAAGAAATAACAGTGTAACAGTTTCAAAACACGTTAGTAGTACATTTCCAGTATTTGATACAATGCATATTGTCCTTCTAGTAGTTATACAGAGCATAGGGTATAAATGTGATAACTTTTCTAATCATTATTAGTACAAAAATTTTTCTTCTCATTGAACTAAGACAAAGTAGATGTATACATAATCCAATGTTCCATAATCGCAGTGGGTTATTGGAAAAACTGGCAATTTGGAAGCTGTTGATTGAAGACTTTTACGGTTCAGCATAATAATCTGTCTTTACATTTTATGCACCATGGTTAAACTTTTCTGCTGGGTGGTTAAGGGCAAGTTAAAGTAAGACCTGTATAACAAAACATATAAATCTTATATCACCCAAGGTCAGTCAAAGCCCTTAAGATATTTGATACTGAGAAAGACAGTGATATTAGGCTCAAGAAACTATTTTAAAGAGTAATAGTATCTCTAAGCTTTTCTTCTGGAGGGTTAAAAATATAAGTTTATAGACCAATAAATGCAGAAAAAGAAGGGCTACAAGGATTGCCAATATTTTAGCCTTAGCTCTTCAAGGTCAGTGAGGACTCAGGACATAAGAAAACCTGTGCTATAACACCCTATAACTCAGTGGTTTCCCAGATTCGCTGTTCAAGGAGATTATGGGACCGCAGAGGAAAGGTACTAAAGATATATTGTGTACCTAAGGAGAGTCACCTAGAGAGAAAACATTCTCTCAGGCTTTCACAGAGAGTAAATTGGCCAAGTAATGGCCATGATTCATCCAAATGGCTGATACTGACAACAGTCCTACAAAGCACTGCACATGGTTTCTGAATACACTTTAATAACCTCAGCTGGGGATTGCAAATGCTTACTCTCAATGAAACTCTTATTTCAATTCTGTACCCAAATAGAATAGTACCACAATATAGTCTAGAAAGGCAAGTACAAAGTTCAAGGAAGAAATAGCTTATATATCAGAAAAAAAGTTTTGTGTATTTATGGATGCAATATCTTAAAATGTGATTTAGAACTAAATTGACATTTAATTAGCATAACTAAGGTCATACCTAAATTCTATAGTTCTAGTAAGGTCTGCAAGTGTCACGTTTCATTGAAAGTATATACCAATAAGTGGTACAATTGTCTTATTTATTCTTTTCCAATCTTCAGAAAGACTGTAATTATTATCTGTTATGGTGTATGTCTAGTTGTCCCCGAAAACCCTTAGGCAATCATGAGGCAGGGACTTCCACTTGAGACTTGAATCATGATCCACTGGGATTATGTATTTTAGTACTTCTGGGATTATGAGTATGACCTAAGGCAGATAGGCTGAGGCAGAGAGCCTGATTGTAATATAAAGAGAGACAGAGAGACAGAGATGAGACTCTTGCTGTTGCTCTCTGCTCCCTTGGTTGTTCGGTTGCCTCTGTCATGATTGTTACTGTTCTGCCGCCATGAACTGGATGCTCCCTGCCCTGTTCCACTCAGCCTTGGGCCAGCCAAATATAGACTGAGACCTCTAGGAACTGTGAGCTAAATAAGCCTTTCCTTCCTTCATTTTTACTGTCAGATATTTGTCCCAGCAACAAGGGAAAAATCACTAAAATAGAATTTGGTACCAAAGAAGTGGGGTCATTGCTGTGGGTATACCTGACAATGTGGATTACAACTTTTGGGAATGGTTTATGGGAAGAGATAGGAAAGTTTCAGAGATGTTGACTATAAGTGAAGCACTAGAAATGCCTTGGCTGTTCTGTAGAGGAGATTCTGATCAAAGATCCAAAAGACTGGCTTGAAGCCTGGCTATAAATAATGGCTTAAGAGCAGAGATTGGAAAGATTTCAAGAGGTTGTCTACTTGTGAAGAGCTGGGAAAGCTTCAGCTGTTCTGTAGGGAAGATTCTGGTCAGAGCCCAGACCAGAAGATTAACAAAGTCTGTAAAGACCAGGCTGAGGAGGTTTCTGCTGGGAAAAAGGACATCATTGGTCAATAGACGCCAGATGATTTGTGCTATTGATTGGCTGAAAGTCTGTCAGAATTTTGCTTGTGCCCAGAGATTTGACTAAAATTGAGATTAGGTATAGCAGATTGATTATTCTTGCAAGAGATATTTTGAAGCAGCAAACTAATGGGGTAGTGGCATGGTTGTTATTGGTGGCTTTTAGCCAGATTTACATTGAAAATCAAGAAGAAAAAAACAAGCAGAATGATTTAAAATATTGTGAGTTTGGCCAGGAAGGAAGCACCAGGAGAGTTGTGGACTGCAAATACAGAGCTAAAAGGGTCTCTATTGCTGGGAAGGAACCAATCAAAAGGATGGCCTGAGGGCATCACAAGAGGTGGCAGATTTCCACTCTTTGCAGCTTCAGAATTGCAAAGGAGAGAGGTTTTGCCTTGAGAAGAAAGCCACAGAGACCCAAGTGCCAGAATGGTGCCAGTGGCCAAACCAGGTTCCAAAATAGTGCCGGCATAGAGAATTTGTTTCTCAGAATAAGCTCAGAGTGTTCATCAGTCCAGGCACTCCACTCCTGCAACCAAGAGAGAAGGAAGACTGCCTACTGCTCCAGCTGGTAGCAGCCCTTGGAAACATCCACATAGGCATATGCAGAATGTGGGAGTTCTGAGGCTAAGAAAGCCCCACCTCAATATCAGAAGAAGGTCTGGGAGGCCAGGCAGTGTGCCCCTGAGAGGGCAGTGTGTAAAGCTGTGTGTGAGAAGCCTGTTCAGTGGAAACCCCAGAAGTTTGGAAAAGCCAGGAACATGGATCATGCAAAGAGTGAGCAAAGCTGGCCTAAGAGAAAAGCCAAGGAAACTACCACTAACAGTGCCTTAGGCACAGAGCTGCATGGAGCCCACAACTCAGTGCAGACTGCTTTGAATGTTCCAGTTGGAACTATGGAATTGAATGTTTGCCCTGCTGGATTTTGGACTTGTGTTGGTCCCAGTGTTTTGTATTACCCTATTCTTTGCAACTGTTGGAATCGTAATATTTATCTTATGCCTTTGAATGTTGGATATGCTTAACTTTTCTATTTCATAGGGGCTTACCATTGAGAGTTGGTTTTGGATCTTAGAGGAGACTTGAGACTTGGACTTTTCAGCAATGCTGAAGCTGTTGGGACTTTGACAACTCTTCCAGATGAACTCAAATGTCTTTTGCACAAAAGGATGTGCATGAGACTTTGGGGGTTCAGGGGCAGAATGTTATGGTTTATGTTTAGTTGTCCCCCCAAATCCTCCTGCAATCATGAGATGGGGACTTCTAGAGCTTGAGACTTGAATCATGATCCACTGGGATTATGTGTTTTAGTACTGATATGATTATGGGTCTAAGTACTTCTGGGATTATAGGTGTGACCTAAGGCAGATAGGCTGAGGCAGAGAGCCTGATTGTAATATAAAGAGAGACAGAGAGATGAGACTCATGCTGTTGCTCTCTGCTCCCCTGGTTGTTTGGTTGCCTCTGTCATGATTGTTGCTGTTCCGCCACCAAGAACTGGACTCTGTCTTCCCTGTTCCACTCAGCCTTGGGCCAGCTAAATATGGACTGAGACCTCCAGGAACAGTGAGATACATAAACCTTTCCTTCCTTCATTTTGACTGTTAGGTATTTGTTCCAGCAATGAGAGAAAAGTAACTAAGACATAGCCCCCACCTTACAGATTAAGGGAAACTATTTCCCAAGGTCAAGTTGTTATCTAATATCATATCTTGTTTTTAAACCTACATTTCCCTATTACATTTTACTTTTTTTCCTTTAAGCTTATCCTGAAATAAAGGTTTATGATAAATCTGTAATTAAAGAAGTCTTAGTACAAAAAGTTACAAGAGGACTTCAACTGGTTAAATTTATAATATTGAAAAAAGTAAAAATAAATCAATAGCCTTTGGAACATAGTATTTATATTTGAAAAATATTTCCTCTAATTCTTCCCATCTTTTAAAAATATGAAATGTTTCATTTGAAAGGGAGTACCTGATGCACTTCATTGAGCAAACACTTTGAAATGTTTTGGATGGAGGTCCCTGATGGAAACACTCCTGGATTCGTTTTCTTTATTTGTAAGAAAAAAAAAAAAAGAATAATAATGTTTACCCCTGTCGTTATCCTGAGGACTCAGTACAACTCAAACAAAGCATCTAGATAACATTCTTCTGGGAGATTTATGTACTTATTTTTTTGGTACCAGGGTTTGAACTCAGGACATTGTGTTTGCAGGGCAGGCATTTATTCTACTGAGCTATCTCCACAGTGCACTGTATTTTCTTTTATTAATAAACTATCTGAGTAATTAATACTCCATTTGCTAGATAGTATCCATCACAAAATTATTCTTTGTGTATGAGGAATGTGTGTGTTTGCATGTGTGTGTGTGTGTGTGTGTGTGTGTGTGTTTGCATGTGTGTGTGTGTGTGCCTGTATATCTGTATAAGAGACAGAAAGACAGACCAAGAAAAAATGAAGGGAAAAACTCTAGAAAGGGAGCAAAACTTGAGCTCATATAAAGGGACTTTAATACTAGATTCACGTATTTTCTAATAAATTAAAATCTTACCTTTGGATATTTAGATTGTTGGAATGAAATTAACACTATGTAGATTTAGGAAAAAATGAAAAACATATATGTCAATGATTACAAAATTATGTTTCAAAACTTGCTATAAGTGAGGAGTTAGGTGTGTGAAGTAAAGACAATTTGTTGGCTGTTATTTACAAGTTCCTCTTAGCTTTATAATAAAATCTAAACAAAATATCTGAATCACAGAGACAAATGAATTGCAATTAGTTCACTGAGAAAAGGTCAATGTGAACATGTGGGGATCAAATGTTTTAGTAGATAGAACAATTCTATGTTTAAAGAAAGATGGAACAGAAATAGTAAAGGGCAGCAGGACACACATCTTGTGAATTCATTTTTATTTCAACACTCAAAAGATTGTTTTTCTAAAACACAAAGTGCAGTTCAATCATCTTCCGGGACACACACTTGCAGAAGCTTTCTTGTTAAATTAGAAAACTCAATATGATTGTGAGGCTATTGATGGAGGTTAGGCACAGTCTTGGCATAACTGCCTTGGCCTCTTTCCTGCAGGCCTTTTGGAAAGATGCCCTTTTCCTCCCACACATTTGTTGTCCAATCAACCACTGGCATCTGGTACAGCAGATGGGCTATGCCACGTACCTGGAACAGTCGCCAGTAAATGCAATCAGTGCCTTCTCTACTTCTGCATGAATTTAGCCACGTTTTCATCTTTCCAAACATTCACTGTAGGAAATTTTAAATGACCTTTTGTTATATGTACTACTGAAATGTGCACAAATTGACCCTTTTGATAGATGCAAGGTTGTGGAGATTATTAAACTCAACAGACATAAATTCCTACTTTAAGACCTGTATTCATTTAATATCCAAGTCTTGTTTCTGGTATTCCCTAGAGAAGTTACATCTCATCTGGCAGAGATTGCGTGACATCATATGTAGTGCTTTTATTTTCATACTACATTCCTCTGTATTATTTATGCCCCCTTTCATTAGCTTTAATCAGCTATCCAATCTCCATGCCTTGTTGTACATTCAGAATTTATTTGTTTTTCTTCTGTACCACCCACAGGCATTTCATACTCATTCCTAAAAAATGAAGCTGTATTAATCTGAAGAGTATGTACTTCTGCAGGTGCATATGTCTAGATTTACTTGTGCAACTGATAGCTTAATCAATGAATAAAAATAACTTCACAGTAAGGATACATTTTTTTTCTTGAACTTTGGAAATCAATCTTTCTAGAAGAGGAATTTTCATAGTAATATTGCACATACTGTTACTACCACAATGACAAAGGCTAGCAAAATAAAATGATCTTATTATTTGGCTAAGAAATGCAACAGATATGTATTGTCCAGTGCAAAGAAAGTGCTTACTATGATGTATGATCACGGACACACTCTCTCTGTGCTTTAAATACTTAACAGGTTGCCTGCATTATGGTCTCCCATAGCTATGGTCTTGGGAGAAATTACATCTGAGTGACCTTCTCTGTAAAAGATCTGTTTCTATATTTCAAAGAGGAAAAACAAGATTTTTAAATATAGCTTAACAAATTTAAAAAAAAATAGTGAATCCAAATAAATACAACTTTCTGTCATTGAAATAAATACCTGAGATAAATGAACTCTAAGATAATTGATCTTTTTTTCTGATAGTATCAGAGTTCCTAGCTAAAGTCCAATTGGTCTTGTGGTTTAGGCCTGTGTTGTTGCAGCACAGCATGGCAGGTAGTATGTGGTAGACAGAGAAAAGCCAGCACTTCAAGACCAGAGTGAAAGTAAGGCCAAGAAAGTCCCACATGCCCTCAAGAACATGCACACTCCTTCATAACTGAAGATTTCACAAGACTTGGCACTGCTCTCAGTAGTACTTTGCTGGAAACCAACCTGATAAACCTGAACTACCTGACCCTTTAGGGGACTTTCCGTTTAAAACCATAACGTCTTTCATTATATGTAGAATTTTCTAGCACAAAACAATGTAGTAGCAATTTTAGCTATTTCTATAGAACATTACATTTATTTTCTTGTTGTTAGGCTAAGAATTTCTTCACAGTGTGACAAGTGTGAGATCTTTATATTATTTTGTTTGATTACGAACTCAAATGGAGCTATTGATGTTTATCCTTTAAAATTATTGGGAAGACCTCATGAAATACTTAAGGATAATGCACAGTCTCTGAGGAAACTAGGTAAGTAAAAATCAATTATAAGACTGCACATAAATATTTACTGACATTTAAAGAGTAACATTAAAACTGTCAGGTTTGGAAGAAACACGGTTTCATGCACAAATATAAGAAATAATCACATTTTAGCTATTCTAGAAAACTATATCAAGGATTTGAGAATAAGGTTCTATGATTTTTCTATTATGAGAAAAATTAATTTTGTAATCATGCATGTGGCTTTTCAATGCCACATGCTGGCAAAACAATTATTCACAAATATATTCTGTGCTAAATGGAGTAGAAACAATAGGCAATGAAAATAGATAAAATGTGTCATATTTACATAAAGATACATACTATGCTATAGTATATAGTCATTATAATATATATACATATATATATATGTTACTATGGGAACTTTGCTAAATAGTGAAAATATCAAACTGTAGCATTTATTGTAACATTTATGCTAGGCTTCAAAACAATTCAAACAGTATTGTTTTTATATTAAAATATACCATAGGAGACTAAAAGGCATGAAAAGAAGATATACTTTAATGTCTGGGTAGTATCTGTAAAATAAGATGACCTCAAAGTGTAGGAAATGTGGTCATGGAGAGAATAAGGTCATCACTTGGAAAATATTTCCCCTTTAAAGCATATGGTTTGAAGGAAATGGCTTAAGATCTGTTAATACTAAATTTAGGCACACAGATACTTTCTCTATTTTTGGTGCTTGGAATGTTTCAATAAAATTTTACTTTGCTTTTTAGAAGGGAAAATAAAACATTATCTATAAACTAATATCTATAGGCTATTATATACTGTCTATAATCTAATATTATTTAGATATAGCTATAGGATAATTGTCTTCAGATTGAAATTTTATTGTTTAATATGATATTGTTAAAAGACCCAAGAAAACCAAGGCTCAGTGATACACATTTGCAGTCCCAACTGCTGAGCTCACTGAACAGCATGGGTCACTTGAGCCCAGGACTGAAGTTTACAACTAAGTTTATAACTTATTCTGGGCAATGTTGAAAGAAAAAATGACACATAGAACACAAGAATACAATAAAATATTCTGAGGTATTATCTGATGAATAAAATGCAGCATCGTTTTTACTTACAAAAATTAAATTATAAAAAATGACATGATTTCACTCTGGTATGCACAACAGCCTAGTTTAAGAAGCTTTGGTTCAAATCACTATGATTGACTCGGGGAAAATGGGAGAGGACTTAAACAGAAACACACATGGATCACTCATTTACTAGGCTTTTATCTTTTTTTCCAGATGAGCAAACTAGGTACACAGTGTTCACGAGCCTTTTCAGAATCATACCACCTTTTACCCTGAGCTTTTTCCTTAAAATTCTCCAATGTACAATTTCCTAGTTCATTTCCAAGATTTTTTAAAAATTAATTTCAGAATGTGCCCCTATTAACATAACTGATTGTGACAAGATTTTTCTGTTTAAATAATATATTTACCTATGTAAATAAAACAATGTGAAACAAAACTCACAGTTAATTGTAATAATCATGTGATTCCGTTTGTTTGTTTGTTTGTTTTGTTTTGTTTTTGGTGGGGAGACAGAGTTTCACTATGCAATTTAGGCTGGCCTTGAGATCAGTTTGAAACCCAGACCAGCCTCATATGGTAATCCTCACAGTGATTCATGTATTAGTCTCCCAAGTACTGGGATTACTGGAATGTGCCACTATACCCAGGCCTTCCAATATTTTTTTTCTGCAAGATGAAAATACGTGGCTTATTTTTTATTTCCACAATCATAAATATTCTATCTTCAGTATATATAGTATTTTTAGAATATTAATTTCTGTTCAATTACTTTGGGTTTCCTAATCTTACAGCTATTTATGAAAAACTGAGTTTGTGTTTTTGAAAAGTTATGCAGTCATTCATAATGACTCTTGAATCAACAGCAAACCTATAGTGTAATCCTTCTTGTTACTTGTTTTTTGTTTGTTTGTTTCTGGAACCGGGGATTGAACTCATGCCCTGTGCTTGCCAGGCAAGAGCTTATTCTAATTAGCTAGCTCCTGAGTCCTTCTTACTTGTAACTAAGTCATCAGTAATTAAACTCAACATTTTCTTTGAATATTCTCCAGAAAAATCAGTCATTTACTGTTTGATTGCAACAAGATTTCCATTTCTGACATTCTGCCAATATTATTTAGTCCCTCAGGAAATGGACTGTATACAATGGCAAAATCTTTAAAGTGAATCTAAAAAATCTCCATGACCATTTTTTTCAATATATTTCTACGACTCTGAAGAGTATTAATGCTCACTGCCTTAAACACTGAATAAAGAAACACAACTGGATACATTAAAAAATATTGTCACATTTCCCCTACAGAAATAATTTGAAAATAAAACTCAAGTAATTCAGAATTTAACTCTATCATGATTTTCAAGTGTGAGTTACAAATTGGTAAAAATAATTAATAGAAAGCTTTTAGTACAGCCCAATTTTTTTAATTTTAGGGGTGGAATATATATATGTATGTATATATACATACATACATACATACATACATACATACATACATACACCAGGGCTGCACCAAGTCTAGACGGGATCCAGAAGCAGCTTTTTTGATTTGTTAATTCTTTGCATCATTTTGTTAATCTTGATTGAATTATTTACTGCTCTAATCCTTCTGATTTCCTCTCATCATTGAGATTTCAATTTGGTTTCCTCTTACTATGCTAAATGTTTGAGGTGCAGCATCCGGACATTTATTTGTTCCTATTCTGTTCTCCCAATGTAAAAATTGACAGCATTTAATCTCCCTCCCAGAACTGCTTTCATTGAACCCCATAAATTTTAATAAGTTGTGCTTGAATTTTCACTGAACTGCAGATATTGTGTAATTTATTGCTTAACTTCATCTGTAACCCATTGTTTGCTGAAGAGGATGTTGTTTAATTTCCATGTGTTCATGGGCTTTTTGTGGTTTCTTTTGTCATTTACTCCCAGTTCTATTGCACTGTGGTGAGATAATATGAATGGGATAACTATTCCTGTGTAATTTATTTGCAGTGTCTTCTTTTGACATAGTGATTAATTCTTTCATTATAGTTATCCTATGTTTTACTTCAGAGATTTCTGATGTTTCAGCCTTTCTGCAATTGCTTCTTTTCTTCAGATGTTATTTATTCAAGTATTGCTTTTTTTTTACTTCAGATGTAGTTTCTTCTCTTATTTCCTCTATACGTTTCTGCAGTAATTCCTTTACTTCAGATGCTACTAATTCAGAGATTTCAGCCACATGATTCCCACTTTCTTCTATGCCAATATCTCCTGCATTTGTTCTAGGTGGACTCAGGGCCTAAGATTTCATTTTGCTGTTTCTCTTTGCCATTTCCTATAGCATTATCCTCTGACCTTTGTTGTCAGAGCTTTGGTGCAGTTTTGCCCTTAGCACCTGCTAAAATTCTTACCCAAGAGAGATTATATGGTTAAGTTAGTTACAGTTTTGTATTTACAGAACTACAGTTAGGAACACTAATAGTGGGTACTGATATTTAACAGTTGACAATTTTTTTAACTAATGAGTTTGTATTTTAGACAGGAAGAGCAAACATTAAGTCTGTGTATCTAAGAAGGCATTAAATTGGGAATTAATATTTAATTTGGATCCCCTATGTTCTGTTAGATCACCTCTTTTTGATGTACTTGGAGTCTTCTTGGCAAACTAGTTCACCTGGTCACCTGTTGCCCCCTCTGTAGATGAAAAGAAAAAGAGAGAAGACACTCTCAGATTTGGGTCTTGCAAAGTGTCTCAGCTTACCAGGTCCAGATCTACCAAGTCTGTACTCATCCAGTTGCTGAGTCTGGGCTTCACTGTAGAGTCTGGGAGTGCAGAGCAGAATGTCTCACACATGCCAAGTCAGGCTGAGTCTGGAGGGGATCCATTGGGCACAGACCAGGTCTCTTACACATACACTGGTCCTTTCTGGGTCTTGTGTGTCCTGGTGTGTGGAGCAGAAAGTCTCTGAGAGACTTCTAAAATAAGATATTTTATGTTGGCTCTCCTATTATACTTCAGCTGATCAAGAGTCAATTTTATTGGAGATCTAACAAATTAAGGAGAATAACAAGTTTAAACAGTTCGTATAATTCCTTTAAGAAACATTAAAGTGTAAATATATATATATATATATATATATATATATATATATATATATATATATGAAAATAAATGGCCACTTTTATTGGATACCTTTGTGAACTATGACATGTTGTAAGGAAGATAGAAAATAAGAATGAAGGTAGTACTATAATTCACATAATTTTTATACATGTTTCCCTTATAATAATTCTTCCTTTTTCTCTATCAAATAGTAATTGTGTTTGTAAGGAGACTGTATTATGTTTTCTAGAAGAAATTCATTTATAAATACAATGGTAACTTGGTTCACATGTGGAAGCTACCTGTCTCGCAAAATATTTGGGCAAAATTTTATTCTTATTCGTGAGCTCTCCATTGTATGATGAACATTACAACATGAGCATAAGTATGATGATTTTTTCCAGAATAATGGAAAAAATTAAATGTATGAACTGACGTACAACTATATGACACCATGACCACACATCTAAACATCTCTGCCCAGATCTCCAGTGAAGAAAATTGACTTGGAATTCCTCCCCAGCTGAGTAATCTCAGATAATTGTTTATTCCTTAATAGTTCTCCGATTTTTTCCTACCAGTTAATGATAATTCTTTGTAGTTTCTGTTTTCCAAGCTAATTTATCTGAGTAAGAATAGACAAAAGGAGAATTACTGGCTGCATTCATTGCTTGCAATTGTTTTTCTGAACTTGATGGTGCAAGCCCAGCAGATAGGGTTTAGGGAACATTAATGAGCAGGAAAAATAAAATTTAAAAGTAAAATTTCACAATTATCTTACTTTTATAATTTGTTTTATTTTTTATGTATTTAGTACAGGATCTGCAGTGTCTCACTGCACAGATCAGACTTGTGGTGATCCTCCTGTTTTCAGCTTCCCAAGAGCTGGGATTACAGGTGTGCGCCAACATGCCCAGTTTCAATCACAGCATCAGCACGTCATGGGTGCAGAGCCAGCAAGGCATGCTGGGGATCAGACCCCTATGCTCTGCTTAAGCAGGCACTTTAGTAACTTGAGTTATCTGGCAGGATTTATAATTATTTTAAACAATAATAAAGGGAAATCATTGACAATAATCCTTAGGGAGGTTAATATCAGCTAAATTTAAATAGTCAGGGAGATAGGTCAGAAGTCTAAATGCCTGCCTGGCAAGTACAGGGAGCCAGGATTGGCCCCTGGCACCCCATGCTGTACCAAACATGCCCTGAACATGCCTAGGTGGACACCCAAACCAGACATGGTGGAGCATGCATGTAATAACAGCACTGGAGAGGCTGAAACAGGAAGATCACTACAAGTCTGAGCTGTTAGCAAAACCCTGCACCAAATAGATAAAACAAAACAAATAAACAGAAAAGTAACTAGGTAAACTATATTTCTGCCAATCACATTCAAAGCATTACCAGGGGAAGACTGGTAGAGAACACTTTTTTGCCTATATATTCTTTAAAGATTTCTACATAGAAATACAAAAGCATGGAGCTTTGGACCTGTACACACTTTTAACAAAGATTCTCACTCTCTACATCTAAATTTTATATAAGATTCTGAGTAAAATAATATGTGGTATTGAAAAGGTGACCTTTAAAAACTACTGCAGCAGTTAGTGGCATTTAATAAGCAGTCAACTAAAGCTGAATGCCAAAGAAAACTATTCTACTGTAAATTTTGGAATATCAGGATATGAAAGGGTGTGTGTGTGTGTGTGTGTGTGTGTGTGCGCGTGTGTGCATGTGTGCATGTGTGCGTGTGTGTCTATAATGTTTTTGAGTGAGGAAACCAGTGCTTCTAGATAAAAAATCTGAAAGAAACAGATTCAAGTTTAAAATAATTTGAATTGATATAACATTGTCACTTTAAGAGAACATACAGAAGCTGGGGTCACTATATTAACATCTGTATGTGATAGTTGGTTGAATCAGTGTGAAGCCATTTAGGTTATTCTGGATCCATGCCATAGAAATAATATTGATTTCAAACTGACCAATTCTGTAATCTTCTTTTGACAATATAGTTCTACGATCTACAGTTTTTCACAGCTGGTTGGAAAAACTCTACATCTCCCTATTATAATAACCTAGTTTTATGTCATTATCATGGTTTATGATAACTGAGTTTTAATTAGCATTTCTTTCTTACTTAATCTTGAATCAATTGTTTGTAATTTCCTCCATGTTCCTTTATCTAAATCACTCCTTCTGAACACAGACTCCCATCTATCAAAACCTAGGCACTTGTGAAGTTACCCAACTCACAACCAACATCTTCCTAACATTTCACCCTAAAAGAACAACTTCTTTTTACTCACATTCTATAAAACTGCTGACTGTAGTAAACTGAGTACTTCAATATTACATAACGTCTGATGAAGCGTTTTCCCAATATTTAACACATGGTGGATGTCAGGTATAGGTAGACAGATAGATAGATAGATAGATAGATAGATAGATAGATATAATTATATGTATATATATAATTGAATAAAATTTTATTGAAAAGTGAGTATCACAACTGTTGATAATTCACTCCATCTGCCTAAAGCACAATGTAAACTCAAAAAGAAGGAACATATATACAACATATATAATATATAATATATATAGTTGTTAATTTATTTACATGGAAGCACCTATTCTAGATTTGGTGGGTAAATGTTGGTCAGAAAAGGGGACTGTGTAGTCAGTTAAATTACAACATGACCAAAATTTGGGTCAACAGTGTACGTAATGCCTGAAAGTACTCAGTAGAGAGAGAATGTCAGAGCATTGAGTGAACACTTTGCTCCCCTCAAAGAAAAAGAGAAGGCAGCAAAGGAGACTGAGTATCACTAATAAAAGAGTTCGGAAAGATGAAGATAGATTCTACTCATAAGACTTAACAATAGAGAACCACTATTCTGAGATGTAGTGAGACAATGAATACAGACCAGTAAATCATTTATGTTTTTGTTTTTAAAGCTATTGGTAGAAGTTGGACATGGATTCAGGATAACAGGTAAGTCTATTGGTAAACAGAAATGGGGCAGGGGACAGGTGGGATGGCTCAGTGGTCTAAAGCGTCTGCTTGGGAAAGCTTGGGTGGCTTCAGGGACCGCGGTTCGATCCCCGGCACCACATGCTGCACCAGCCCTGCCCTTGAGGTGGGCTGAGCCAGCCATAAAAGTGAGTGAATAAACAAATAAAGGTTCTGAAACAAGAAAAAATAAATAAAATTTAAAAAAAAACAGAAATGGGGCAGAAAAGGAGGTGTCTTCTAAAGCCATATTTAAACAATCAGAATTAATCCACTTAAGTACTGGATATAGTGAAGAAAAAGTAACTGACGGATAAGATAGAGAATAAAATGGGTAGAAACTATTCAAACACAAGCAATTGCTTCACTTTAGCTTTTACAGAAAACGTAACTGAAAATAATCTATAAAGATTAGCTGGTAAATGGCTGATAGGTAGTAGTGAACTTGTCTGACCCCCACAAGCCCCTATGGTCAATCCTCTGTGCTAAATAAAATAATAAATGTTCCAAATGTATAAAAATTAGTCAAGCTATGACAATATTAAAAAGAATTGGATCTCACATACTTAAAATTTCTTCATAGGGAGCAAGTGAGGAACAGATAAAGATTTGTGATTCTTAAAGGTACTATCAAAAGTATGAAACTGCTTTGCAGACAGGAGAATTTATTTAATTCATTATTTTTAAATCTTTTTTAAATTTTTTTAATTTTAATAAGAAAGAATGCAACAGTTTCAAACCACGTTAGGACAGCCACAATAATTAATATAATGCATATTGTTATCTTTATAGTAGTCATTCAGAGTACAAGATGCAGACATGATAACTTTTCTAAACATTATTAGTACAAATATTTCTTCTCACTGAACTAATAGAATGTCAGAAAGGAGAATTTAAAATTCCAGATGAATACAATAAAAGTTGGTGTTAAGTGAACCAAAAGTAAGAATGCTTGAGATACCTTAAAAATAAACGATTAATGCTCCTTTTATGAGACAGCAGTGTTCTGGGAAAGAAAATAATATTATACATATGCTCTGAGAATTTTATTCAGCCTGAAAGGACTTTTCTCTATGACAGAATATTTGATAATATTTATTAATGTATGTGTGTACAGTTTCCTTACACACTGCAATTTCTTCAAAGAATCTGTAGCCTTTATTGTCTGAGGAAAACATCAAAATTAAAGGACCTTTGTCCCCAGACCTTCAAATTTCTTGATTTTTTTTTTTTTTTGTCTTTTTGAGACAGGGTCTCACTATGCAGTTGAGGCTGGCCTTGAGTTCACTTTTGTAGCCCAGGCTGGTCTCGAACTCACACCGATCCTCCTGCCTCAGCCTCCCGAGTGCTGGGATTACAGGCGTGCGCCACCACGCCCAGCAAATTTCTTGATTTTTAAAAGCCTCAACTTTGGCAATATAGAAGTTAAGAACTTAAACAATTGTAGCATATGTATTATGCTTTAAAGAATGCCTTTATTATTTAAGCAGGCTGGGAATATGTCAAAAGAAAGATACCAAAACCACAATGGTTTAAATAAGAGAAGCTTGCAAGAAGGTACGGCTACTCTCCTACCTCTGCTCTTTGCAGTTTTCTGCCACATATACATTCTCTTCTCACTTCTGAACATGCCTGGTACAGAGATTTGCCTGTGGCCAGAGTTTCAACTTTTTTAAAGCCTCATTGATTGTAGCTGAGAATCACTATTTGTTAGGCTGCTTAGAATCCCCAAATTATGGCTTTATCCACAGGGTGCCAGACCATAGGCATCAAGGGCCTCCGCTAGGAAAGCTGTATTTGCTTCTCTTTTTTCAAGGTAGGTAGCTGTAAATCAGCTTGCTCTCTAATTTATAGGTCTTTGATGAAACAGGAAAGACACAAATGACATAAATTAACATTAATTTCCAAACCAATTAGTATTTCAACCAGCTGTATAACTTTGTTTTTGAACAAATGTCTAGTATGCATTGTATGTTTCTTTCATGCTTTCCACTTGATTACTAAGCAAGTGTTTCTCTTATGGTCAGTTTTCGGGATAACGTTCCGTTACTAGTGATAAAAATTTAGCAAAAAGGAACCTAGAGCACATTAAAGGGGGCTACTGTGCTATTTTCATAAAATTCTAAAGTCTTCCAAAGAAATCAAAAAACATGTTTTTTTCTTGATTTTGTTTTTAATAGGCCCCAACAATAAGTGATGCTTTTTATAAATTGGTCAGTATTGTCTTCTTGTTACCCACCATTGTATACTACACATAACTCAATGCTCCTTATACATTTTTTTGCTTAAGTTACCAATGTAATCCTCAACATTTAGATGCTCTTTGAATATGTCTTAACATCCTTCTTGTTTCCTCACTAATATGTTGAATAAGATATGTGACATGTGTTTCTTTTCTAGTTGTTTGAATGCCATGATATTTATAATTATAATTTAAAATTATAATTTAAAATAGTAGTATATATTTACTTCAGTGACACTATCTGAAATATGTTTGTGGAACATCTATTCATACATCTCTGGTCATAGCTTGGTAATACAGTGCCACCGAAAATGACTAAGAAATATAGTTTGTTTGTTTTTTTTTTTTTTTCTGATGGCAGGATGCCCAATTAAAATTCAGGAATTTTTTTAAAAATCAAAGGTAACAATAAGTGATGTCATCTATAATGTTGTAATTCATTAACCATAATAACTGTTCTAACCTTAGGTAAATTAAAATTACCCTGCAATAGTAAAGAAAGAAAACAGCAGGTCTAGGATATAGCTCAGAAATGTGAATGCCTGCCTGGTAAGTGCAAGGTCCTGAATTTGTTTCCTCATACTGAAAGAAAAAATGAAAGAAAGAAAGAAAGAAAGAAAGAAAGAAAGAAAGAAAGAAAGAAAGAAAGAAAGAAAGAAAGAAAGAAGCAGAATGGTAGATTCTAAGTTTTATCCCATTATTTGAGAACTCCTTAAGCTGACATTCATGGAAAGTTTTCTCAAATGTGTGAGAAGTCAGTAAGAATGGACCTAAGAACAATGTCTTGCTTTCTGTGTAGACTGGTGGTATTAAACCATGTTTCACACAGTATAGTCAGCCTAAAACTGAGAAAACATCATGGGATACCCAAAGGCAAGTATACATTTTTATTTGAATCCTAAATGATAAAAATATCACTTACCTGTTAATTATCTTAATAAAGGAAATTAATAACCTATATTTGCATTGACATGTAATTTAATCTAGTCATTTCCTTTATTTGCTTCACCTGCTTTTTATAAACTGTTTACTTAATCATTTACTGGAAATTTCACAATACAATTTAATTTAAACACTTTGTAGTCAAAGCAAACTCTACACTATGATAACCTCAGTTTAATGAAGGTTAATATTTCTAAAAATAATTAAATTTAAGAAGAAAAGAACTATGGTTAATTCAAATCAAATCAATTATAGATACATAATTGTATTAGTAACATTTTACATCTTACATTTTATTACTATCAAGATCATTCTGAAATAAACTTTCATTTACAGAACAGTATATTTCATGCTATCACCCAAAATTATATGCAATGAAATAGCTCAATTAATATATGTGAATTTCAAATCAATGAGATTGGAAGTGAAAAGTTAAAATTACATTGACTATGCCAAACACAAGATTATTGCCATGTAATTACCATATTATCTGTACATAAATTTAAAATTTCAGAATAAATGTATAGATTTCCAGATCCATATGAATTACAACTACTAAACAAAGAAATTTTAAAAACTCTGAATTTTTCAATAATGGCCAATTACATTGAGAAACTAACAAAAATCACTTTACCATGAGAAGTTCAGATCCTGAAGTATTGACTACCTAATTCTGTTCAAACTTCAGGGCAAATATAACACCAATATTCTGCAAACTGCAATTCAATTTAAAAGGAAGGAGTATTCCAAACAATATTTTGAAACTATCTTGATTCCCAAGCTAGAAAATGATGTAGACTAACAAACAATCCACAGACCAACCTCTTTAATGTTACAAAAATCTTCAACAAGATACTAGCAAACAGAATGCACTGAAAAGAACATATATCATAACCAAATAGATTTTTAGTCCTAGGGATGCAAAGATGGTTTACTATAGGTTAATCAGCCAACATGGTACATCACATAAACAGAAGCATGGATAAAAATTACATAGTCATCTCAAAGATATAGGATATGCCCTCGGCAAGATCAGCATCCATTAATTATAAAGTCTCTGAAGAAGATAGGTACAGAAGATCTTTTATGCTAATTTGAGGGAGCTATGAATGACAAAACAATGGTTAACTTTAAATATTAAATAGGGAAAGAGCTGGGCATAGTGGCACATGCCTATAATCCCAGCACTTGGGAGGCCGAGGCAAGAAGATCAATGTGAGTTTGAGACCAGCCTGGGCTACAAAAGTAAGCTCAAGGCCAGACTGAACTGCATAGTGAGACTCTGTCTCAAAAAGACTAGATAGATAGATAGATAGATAGATAGATAGATAGATAGATAGATAGATATAGATATAGATATAGATATAGATGATATAGATATAGATATAGGTATAGATATAGATATATTAGGGGAAAATTTTAAAGCTTTCTTTTAAAATCTGTATCAAGAAAAGAATTCCCACTATAACCATTCCTATTCCACAGAGTAGGCAAAAATTAGAACAAGGAAGAGAAAGAAATGAAAAGGCTATACTATATTACCATATAATTCACAAACCTGTACATCAATAAATTAGAAGTCAAATTAACATAATTTGAAGATGACATGATGTTTTCCATGGAAGACCTAAAATGTTCCACCAAAAGATTCCTAGAATCTATAACCAAAATCAGTATCGTAGCAGAATTCAGAATCAAGAAACACACACACACATACATACACACACACACAAATACATAGTGTTTCGATACACCAATAACAAAATCACCGAGAAAAAAATTGCTAAAAAATCTTTCAAAAAACCCAGAAGAAAAATTAAATAATTAGAAATTAGCCTAATGAAGTGAAAGATCGATACAATGCAAATTATGCTACTCTAAAGAAAGAAGTCATCAGAAAATGGAAAAGGTATCCCTTATTCCCAGGGGAGCAAAAGCAATCTAATCTAAATGGTTCTAGACTAAATCTAGACTTATTGCAATCCCAATCAAAATTCTAACAAAATTCCTCCCAGAACTACAGAAAACAAACTCGTAAAATTCATACAGTACTAGCAAAGAGTGAAAATAACAAAAGCCATCCTAAAAAACAAGAACGTGGCATGAAGCACCAAAACGCTAGACTTCTAAATTATACTACAAATTATATTATGCAAATTGTACTACAAAGCTATATTGCAAATGTAGGATGATTAAAAACAGCATGGTATTGGCAAGAAAACAGACAAGGAGATCATTGTAGCACAGTAGATGCTGCTGAAAAGGCTCCAGTCATATTCAGCTAGGAAATAGACCCTCTTTAACAAATGTGCTATTGAGAATTTTCAGAAAGTCCTAGTGTAAATCTATCTCTTCATGAATTTAACATACTTCATCTTCCAATGGGTGTTTCTTTCTAAGCATTTATTTCCTTGATCCATTTTGATTTTAGCTTAGTACATATTGAGCACAATGTAGTTGAAATTAGTCAGATGTACAAGCTTAAAATTAATATCATTTTGTTATAGGAGAAGCTCAAAATATAAATACAGTGGAAAATAAAAGGTAAAAATAGGAAATGTGAAGGACATCAAGAGATGGGGGTGGAAGTAAGAGGATGAACAAAGAATAGAGACGTGTTTTAAACATGTACCAACTCCCCACAAGGAAACTAATAATTATGTAATGCATATGCATAGTAATGAAAAAATAAAACTGAAATTTATGTAGATCTGATCATGATAAGATAAAAGATTTCTTTTTGAGCTGTTATATTTTATAGTATAGTTAAGGTAGAATATTGCTCAATGCTATGTTTTTCTTGTAATAGAAATGTCACTAGGATTTTTAAGTGTTTATATTTAATTGTCATAGTAATGGGGGAACTTTTAGATATTGACCTTAAAATTGTATTGTCAATAAAAAACTATGTTTCTTCTCCTCTTAATTCTCAATAATTATTGATGTTAAAATATCATTACTGTTCATGTACTAGTTTCCTAGGTGAAGAACCCTTAGGTGTATACTGGCTAATTATTTTAGAACTATCATTGGTATTTAAAATATCTTTTTTGGTTTCAATGCTTAATGTTACAAATAAAAGATAATAGAAGTGTTTTTTTCTTCCAAAACACCCCCTTGCATAATATGATGTTGCTTCTTTAATTTCTTTTTTAATCTGGTTCAGTCGAGTAAATTCACAGTATATGCCTTTATGCTAAGAAACAAAACTTTATCTAACATTAGCTAACAAGAAAATTTATTATGCATTTAATCAACTTGAGTCTGTTATAGAAATACTGATTGTTCACATCTTTTTAAAAGGAATGACTAAGGGGCTGGGGAGATAGCTCCGAGGCACAAGTGCCTGCGTGGCAAGTGCAAGATCGTGAGTTTGAACCCCGGTCCTGCAAAAAAAAATAAAATTAAAAAAAAATAAATAAATAAAAGGAATGACTAAAGAAAGATAAGCGACAAGCTATTTGTAATCTAACTTCTAACAAATCCTGTACAACCTGGAAAAGTCCTTACCATTTTGTGCTTACATTCCCACTTCATAAAATGGAGACATAATAGAACCTGCTTGTAAGGTTCAGATTAATAAAAACAAATTAAGAACACAAAAATTAAATAAAACTATTAAATGAAGAATTTTATATTTCAGAGTATGAGCAAGGTTTTCCTTTCAGAGATCCTTTTTGTTTTAAGATTTCATACTCTGAAGATTCATCAGGATTTTCCAATGGAGCCAAAATATTTAATTTCACAAGAGCCCAAAATATAGTACTCAGGTCTTCTTTCCCAGTAACTGGAAGAATAAGAGCCCCTGTGCTCAATATCATTGGCCATTAGAGAAACATAAATTGAAACAATACTAAGAGTCCATCTTACTTCAGCAATAATACCTATCATCAAAAATCAAAGAACAGATGTGGAGAGAGCTCAGTGGTCTAAGTGCCTGCCTTGAAAGCGCTTACCTGCTTGGCAAGTCTCCTAGACAAGGTTCTAACTCTGATATTACTATGAGATTATGGTTATAGAATTTATAAAGAAGCTTTGTATTTATCTTCCAGACTGGGAAATTACATATCTTAGTGGCTAGCCTTCTGTAGGATCTTCTGAGAAGGAAGTCCAAAAACTAGTCTAATACTCATGGTAAGCTCTCAGTATAGGACAAAAGAATCTGAACTCACAATCAAGTCCTATTTTCCTATTAAACATAAATAATTTCATAACAAAAAATTCAATCAGTGATCTGGGTAAAGAGAGAGAAAAAGAACAAAACACAAAAATACAAAAATCCTTCCACTTTCAACTAAACTCAATGACTTTTCTTAACTGATTTTATTACCCTTTCTATATGTTCTCTCCATAGATAAGAATTTTGATAAATAAATTACAGAATTGCTGGAACTTTTGAAGAACATTTTTCTAGATGGGAAAAGCTACTTCTTCAAGGTTTTTCCTTGATTACTCATCCAAATCTTGTTGTGAGTTCTGCTAAACACCCTCTTTGTACAGTCTCTGGATTCTATGTAGTGAGTGTTCTCTTTTCAATAGAACTGATTTGTACAATATTGGGAGCCACCGAAGCTGGAAATTGATCAAATGTTTGAGAGCATGAATAGGCTCCAAAATGTCTAAAGCAGTCAAGCTACCTCAGTCTTGAGAAAAGCATCTTTCCTGGATAATATCAGTTATTATTCCCTAGAAAACCTGTGTCACATGATGCAAACTTTTCAAAGCTATAAACGCATGTTCCTGTCATTGTTCTGGGGGTAGTTTGCAAATCAGGCACCGGGCCCAGCCCTTGTCTTCTTGTCTATCTCTTCCTCACTCCTGCCAGCATTCCTCCCAGGATGCACCAACAGTCCTACCTGTGGTGCCCAAGCTGAATACCCACTGTGATATAAGCATGGACAGTGGGAACAATTTCAGAGAGCATGCATAAGGCAGGGAAATGAATTGGTTAGGGCCAGTATTCAGCACAGGCACGCACCGGTACTGTCACATCAGGTGTAGTGTGGGGATGGAGAGTTATTAGGGCCAAAGATGGCCTCACCAGAGCCAGAAAGATAAATGAGCTTAAAGAATAAATAAGTTTGAGAGAATTCAGAAAGGAAAATGTCATGGAATTATTGAATTAAGAAATGGAACAGGTAGAGTCTCAAGAAGCACAGATGTTTATAGATGTATATAAATGCTTTTTTTGTCTTTTTGAAACTGGTTCTCACTATGCAGTTCAGGCTGGCCTTGAGCTCACTTTGGTAGTCCAGTCTTGAACTTGCACCAATTCTCCTGCCTCAGCCTCCCAAGTGCTGGGATTATAGGCGTACGCCACCACGCCTGGCTCTGTTGTTTTCTTGATTCCTGCATTTAAGTTACTTTCTAAGACCACCACAAAGTACTTGGCATGAAGTTCTGATTTAAAATCAAATCCTACAGGACTAAGGAGATATCTCAGTGGACTAAGTAACTAACTGATAAGTGCAGAGATCTGGGTTTGATCCCCAGGACCACATGCTGTGATGGCCCAGGAATACCAGGTGTGCTGTGCTGACTACTGAAACTGGATGTAGTTGTACACACCTGTAATCCCATCTCTGAGGAGGCTGGGACCGTAAGTCCAAACTTCATAGTGAGATCCTATACAAAATGAATAAATACAAGATTAAAATAAAATCAAGTTACAGAGGGTAGAGCAAAGGTAAATAAGATAGAGTTTTAATCCTCTTTCTTTATTCAATTAGATGAAAAAGTTATATAATATACACACACATATATATATACATATACACATATATACATATATACATATATAATTATGAACAGTTAATTTCAAGCTGCATAGTGGTAATGCCTCTAGGGAAAAGTGCACAATCTGGGTTCAATGAGAGCTCAGTGCTCTGGTCCTAGGCCTATCTAGCTGCAATTCCCCAGTTACCTGCATGTCTGGACAACTGGTCTAGTCACAGAGGTTGATGCCTGTCACCAACTATAGGCTTGTATACAGGGGGATAAGAATAAGAATCATGACTGTGATATGCCATAATCTTGGAATACATTGTCTATGCTGCTGGTATCAAAAATTCATTAAATTCAAGATAGTGCTGCCTCAGCAAAAGCAAAGCATCCAGCCATCAGAGCCTGAGTAGCTGCCTGTACATACAAACCCTTTGACTCACGAGGAGGGAAATGTTGTCAGTGGAGTGCATTTGCAGTATTAAGACAATTAAGCTGCTACCAGCAGCTAACCCACTGGCAGAGCAATGGTCTTCAAGTGTTGCCTAGTGTCATTCATGTTGATTAAACAAGGAAAATCAAAGTTCTAGTTCAATCTACTAAAAACACTCTTTAAATAACCCCATGCTCTCCTATCACTCAATTGGTCATTCTTTGTTGGACAAAAATTTTTTAAAAAAATATTTTTAAAAAGTGTTACAAAGAGAAATTATTTAGATAAAGGAAAAACATTTTAATAACTTTTCAAATGCAAATATGGATGGCCTCTTGGTAGGGCAGGAACAAAATTTCTGGATTGCTGCCTTGCAAGAGATAGCAGGGACCAAAATCTTTGAACAGGCATCAAGAACTAAAAGGTCTTCAAAAGAGTTCTCCCAGCACAGCTTATCCAATTGTTATGGAACACCCATCATTCACACAACAAAACGAAACTGATAGATATTTTGGAACCTGTTGAAGTTGGAATCTGGCTAAATATCTGAAAGCAGAATGAGGCCTCAGTGCCTAGAGCAGTCAAGCTAACTCAGTCTTGATTAAAGCATTCTGCCTGGATAACGTTAGCTATTATTTATTAAGCAACCTTTAGTTTCATGATGCCAGCTTTGCAAAAGTATACATGAATGTTCGTACTGTTATTCAGGGGGTCATTTGTCAATCAGACAATAGGCAACCACTTGACTCAGATCTTGTCTCCTTGACTACCTTTTCCTCATTTCTGACACTGTTTCTCCCTAGAGCGTACTGAGAGACCAATGGATCCCTACAATATAACAAAATAGCATGGACATCCCTATAAATAAGAATTAGCTGGTTATAAATGTTTTAATCTTATTTGACTTGAAAACAGCCTGTGCTACGAAAAATGAACTAACGGCTAGCGCGACCCTGTCTCAAAAAGACAAAAAAAAAAAAACACCACCACCAACAAAAACCAAAACCTCTCTGAGTCTTATTTGACTTGTAAAAGCTTTACTCAAATTTACAAAACTACTGGGAAGGAACGTGCTTATTAATTCCACTGCAAATTAGATTTCACACTTAAATGTTATAAATGTGATAAACATTTCTCATATATCTTAAGTTTATATGGATCCCTTGATGTCAGTAAGGATCTGTAGGAAGGAAGGTGCACACTTCCAGTGAAATTAGGTGAGAGAAAGTGGACATTTAAATAATTGGCAAAATACATCATAGATGGGGTGAACAGACTCAGTAGCATATTGGCAGAAGACAGGTGATGATAGCATGCAAGCAAATATGAAATTTATTTGGACATTCCCAAGGAAATACCTATTTGGGTATTCCCAGGAAAAACACATTATTATACCCCATTAGTAAATGATACATTTCTGTCAATTATCCTCTACTGGTTTGAAAATTTCACAAGGCTAAGGAGTGAAGAATTATATAGTTATGAAGTTGAAATTTTAATGAGACTGGACTAAAATTATTGATAAATTATGTCTGAGAGTGAGTATATTTAAACACATAAACTAATCTGAATAATTGTAGATACTTTTATTACTGGAAAATATTATAAAGTGAACACATTTCATTGTAGTTCTGGTGTAAATATGGACTTAGGCTAACATAGTATTTATCTTTCTTTAAATGTGGTCTGCTTAAAATTACTTTCATAAATAAATCTATTATTTCAAATATTGAAAAATATGTTTAATTTCATGAGTTTTAAATTACAACCCTGAATTAGAACCATACTTCAAATTGTTCTTGCTAAACTATGTAGCAATCTCCCCTAAATTAAATGATATTTATGTTTCTGCACATAAATGCTGTTACCCTATTACTTCCTCAATACTGAAGGAAAAGCAAATTGCATGGAACTTTGACTTCATTATCTTTCATTAAAAATATAAATGACAAGTCAATCAGACTGTTATTTCCTGCTTGTCTAATCTTATTATTATATACTTAAAGGAGATGAATAGAATAAATTAGCCATTTTTGTTAGTACAATTCAGTGTTCTGAAGTTTCATTGTTAATGAAATAAGCTCTTATATTGATTCAATGCATCATATAAGAATTCTCTTCAAATGACAAGGTCTTTTGTGCTTGACTAGTAATTTTCTCCTGAGCACTCATTTTAACTCATAGACTCCTGTACTTCTGAATTAATATATCCTTAAAATAGTCATTTTCTAAGCTGTCAGTCCTTGACAATAATTTGAAATTTCCATTAATATATAAATTTTCTAAAATATTGGTGATCATGGAAAGCTATTGTACCATTTTACTTTATGGCCAAGGAAAGTTTTAATGCTGACAATGAACAAATTCACTTCATGTACTAAAGTTGTAGATTTAATTAAAATAAGTATTTAAAGACAAAAAACTAGCTTTTCTCTGTCACATTAATGAGACTTGTAAAGTGGTAGGATGGAAGAAGCTAGATGAAATTGATATTTATTTACCCTGTTTGTGGCAACATACGTTATGTAGAACATCAAATTAAATGACATTTAAATGGAAAATCATTCTTTCACAAGTTTTGCAATATTTTTGTTCAAAAGCTAAAAAAGAGATTTTTTTCTGAATGTCACGGGAAAAAACACATTTCTTACTTTATTACTCAGTATTTTTCGATATCACCCCAGCTTCTATCTTCCCTCATACATTCTTTCTCAATCTTCGCTTGCTAGAATACTAACTCAAAGAGCTGTAGGAACATGTTTTTAGTCATAAAAACATGTTTTTATTTGAAAGAACAAAGTTCAATCATTTATCTAAAAGTGATCCTGTGGTTTATTTCATGCTGCCTTCTCTGAGTATACCAAATAAAGTTGTATAAATTGCTAGAATAACCTAGCTATCCTTTTCTTTTTTAAATTTTTAAGTAAAAACAATGATATAAAATTTGAAAATAAGATATTAGGAGATCAACAGTGGTTAATACATTGTGTGTTGTTATAATCAAAGTAGCTACACAGATTATGAGACACAGACATTTAAAACTGACCAAACAATATAGTACAGCCCTTTCTTTTCAATGAGCTAATACATATTAGTAGTATGACTATCATATATACTTTTTTCTCCTTTCCCCATTCTAATTTCTCTTTATTTTTGAACAGTATTCTCCCATTTCACAATACCTATTATACATTTTGAATCCTTTTTCCTTTTTCAGATTCTTATATTAGATGACTATATGATGTTTACTCATGTGAGGTCGATTAATTTCACTTACAAGTATGGTCTCCAGTTCCATCCATTGACCTACTGTCGCAGCTTATGATTCCTGATAACTGAGTAGTGATCTATTGTATAATAACACTTCTTTTTGTCTATACCTCATTTGATGGGCAATTGTTTTTTTTTTTTTTTTCCAACATTCAATGATGACACATTGTGCTGCTGTAAACATGGGTGCACAGTGTCAGCCATCGGGATGAGTCACGACCTGCTTGACCAGTTTGCTCTCTTTGAAAGCACAAGAGAATATTTCCTTTGTAGATGACTCTCCTTGCATACACTGTATAGCTTAAATACCTTTCCTCTGTAGCGTCATAATCTCCTTGAACAGAAAACTTGAGAAACCACTGAGTTACAGGATGTTACAGTACAGTTTCTCTTATGCCCTGAGTCCTCACTGATCTCAAAGGACTAGGGCCAAACTATTGGCTATACTTGTGCCCTTCTTATTCTCCAATTTTTGGTCTGTAAAATTATAGCACTATACATGGTTTCAAAGTAAATCCTGAGGGGATTTGACTGACCTTTGGAAGTACAAAAGTTTCATGTTTTGTTATACAGGTCTTGCTTTAACTTACCCTTAACCACCCAATAGAAAAGTTTAACCATGAGGCATAAAATGTAAAGCTAGATTAGTATGCTGAGCTGTAAAAGGCTTAAATCAACAGCTTCTGTCATTGTTAGTATTGCCAATAACCCACTATGATTATGGAACATTGGATTACGTGTACAACTACTTTCTCTTCGTTCAATGAGAAGAAATGTTTCTGTAGCAATAATGATTAGAAAAATTATCACGTCTACACCCTGGGCTCTGTGTAACTACTAGGAGGACAACAATATGCACTGTATCAAATACTGGAAATGCACTACTGATGTGTTTCAAAACTGTCATATTGTTATTTCTTATTAAATGGTATAAAAAAGATGAAAAAGGCTTAATAAAATTATATTCAAATTTAAAAATAGTGAAATGTAGAATGGCCTTCAAAGCTAGGGAAGAGTAGATTGGTGTTCAAAATGAAAAATAAATTCATCAGTGCTACAGTCTAATGGAAAGGTCAGTGCAATGACACCCACTGAGATACCAATGTGTAAATAGAAGCAAATGTGAATGCATGGACAATCAATTGCTTTTACTGCTGCATATTATATACATTATACAATATACTATATATCAAGTAATACATTTTGCTCAATTTCAATGAAAAAAAAATGGATGCATATATATTGCCATGATATGATGTTTTAATTCTTCTAGGAAAATACTCAGATAAAGAATAGTTGAACTGATTGGAAACTCTAATCCTAATTATTGAAAGATGTCCACATTGATTTCCACAGTGTTGGAAAGTCTTCATTGAGAAGGGTTACTATTCATGCACAGCCCGACCAGCATTTTTTATTGGTTGACTTGATGACAGTAGTTCTCTTTGGAGACAGAGTTTCAGTGTTTTTTTTTTTTTTATTTGCTCTTGAATAATCAATGATTCTTTTTTTTTTCTTTTGCCTAACTGTGGAGGCTCTCCTTGAAGGAGGGACAATTTTCTACATTTTGGCAGAGCCTGACTCTATTTCTATTTATTCATACATACAGAGTTGTCTAGGCTTTATTCTTATCCTTTCAGTTGGCTTTAAATAACATATTAATATATGTCTAGCTGAGGCATTGATGGTTACCTTTGAAGATAGCCCACCTGTTTCCATAGACCCATACTGCTTGTTTTCTTGTGTGAACCAGAACTAGGTGGGATGAAGTGCCAACTCTTTGTGGATAGAGCCAGATAGAAGCTTCCATCTGTTGGCTCCACATAGAAGCTATGACTTCCTGGGGCTTGAAATGCTACACATCAGAGCTGCAGCACTGACCCAAAACCTTAGATATTATGTCAGTTGCCTTATGCAGATTTCTTTTTCTGCGTATACCTCTCTCTGCATACTGCAGAAGTGCTTTCGAACAAGTTACCTGTTCCATCTCACAATACTCAGCTACTTCCAAAGATTCTCAGTCAGTCATCCTCAAGCCACTCCCTTCTTCACAAATGAATAAAAAAAACATGGATCAAGCCTTGGGTTGAGGCCTGTGTTCTGGATAGCCATCATTGTGGTTGGACTTAGGACCATTTGTCCCCCCCCATAACTACAAATATACCTTTATTCTTGCCATGGTTTGCACTTGAAGTGGTAGATTGGAATTAACAGACTAGGATTCAAATAAACTTTCCATGAGATTACAAATATAAACTTCCTGGTACCCAATGTGGACTGGAAAGGGCTCTTTCTATGTAAGTATTTATTTGCTATTTATAATTCTTCAGTTTACAAAGGTGTATTCATCTCAAATTACCATTTTGGGGGTAGGCCTTGAATTTAGGGAGTATGAATTTTTCAGGTCTTTTTTATGGTCTGGACATAAGTCCTTTGTCTGATGGACTGTTGGCTAAAATTTCACCCACCCTGTGTGTTTTCTATTCATGCTTCTGGTGATTTGTTTGATGTACAAAAGTTTTCTTTTTTTTTTTAATTAAGAGAAATTCAAGTTGTCAATTGTTTTAGGTATTTTCAATGCCATTCAGGCTTTGTGCATGTACTATCTACAACCACATTTTCAAGATTTCTACATAATTTATATTCTAGGAGATTTAATATTTCTCTTTTAATATTTAGATCTTTGACCCACAAGACATTAATTCACTTCATAATGATAGATATGGGTCTATTTTTAGACCTTTTTATGTAGATAGTCAGATTTTCCAGCACCCGTGTTTCTTGGGATACTGGCTAAGATCAATGATTTGGTTTTATTCTAATTAAATGAGTTAGCATACCTCCTCTAGGGGACTACCAGGACAGAGTCAAAGGACAGGCAGGCATCAGAGCATATAGCGGTCCACTTGGGATTGGCTCAACTAGAAAAAGCTGAACACAGCAGCCAGACCCAAGCCAGGTTCTTCCAGTTGAGACTACTTACTGCCTAGTAGATCTAGATAATAATAGCTGAAGGACGCTGATGGGCTCAGGTGAGCCCAGACCAAGACCCAGCCCTACAGGAGCTTCCTTATGGCAGAAAATGGACAGTAGGTAACTAGCATGAACTAGTAAGCTGGGAAAATTTCAGGCTGGGGGGAGGGGGAAGGTGCCCAGAAAGAACTCAGGAGAACTAATTTAAACACCAATTCCCAATTTAATATCAGCTTGATTACAAAACTATAATGTTTGCTCCTATGTTTTCAAGTATAAAACATTTATTACAAAATCTTGTCAATTTCAAATTTTATCTAGCTATTATACTACTATATGTAGTATAGTACAGTATTGTACTACTGTGAACAGGAAACCATATCTGCCTTAACCGCATATTTTCACTTTGCTTTTTTGTGGGGTTTTTTGTTGTTGTTTGTTTGTTTGTTTGTTTTTGTTTTGTCTTTATGAGACAGGATATCACTATGCAGTTCAGGCTGGCCTTGAGTTCATTTTTGTAGCCCACGGTGGTCTTGAACTTACATTGATTCTCCTGCCTCAGTTTCCAGGTGCTGGGATTACAGGAGTGCACCACCACATGTGGCAAAATTAGGAGTTTCTTTTTTTTCTTTTTAGCGGTACCAGGGATTGAACTCAGGACCTTGTGCTTGTCAGGTAAGCACTTATTCCACTGAGTTATCTCTCCATTCGTTTCCATTTGGTATTGATAGTCGGTGCTTGGGTCATGACCTCACCAAAGCTCCTCACTAAAGGATGGAGAACAGTGCCAGATGCAGACCAATATCTCACGCTTAATCAATACAGAGAGAAAAGCCCTGGGGCACACATAAATAAGAATCTCTGAAACAGGAGAGATAATTAAAAGACAGATTCTTTGCAGAGAGACTCTGGATGCAGTGGTACAGATAACTAGTATCAAATTTTTACAGAAATCAAAATATTTTTTTTCTGAAATAAAAAATAGTAAAAAGGGGTAAAATGGATTCTGACTCTATGTGCCCCTTCAAAACAAAACCAGTAGGCATCGGTATAGAATAATTTTAAAACAAAATGTCTGAAATCCCTGAAATAAAACCAACTGAAGAAACAGCTGCATAGGCATATACAGAAAATCAGAAATAATTTCACAGGTTAAAAAAAGAATTGATAACTATAATGAAATAGAAAGAAATACTAACTTTTTATTTTTAAAAATCGCTGATGAAAATGGAGGAGAATACAAAAATTATGAAGCAGTATGATGCATCGTGCATTAATGATGCATCCTTGAATGAATATTATGGGAAAGAAATAGAATGCATAAAACAGATTCAAAGAGACATGCAAGAAATTAAAAACTCCATTAGAAGTAGTCAAAAATCATTTGAATGAAAGTGGAGACGGACATTTCTTCCTTGCAGCCAGTGAAAAGGTAAGGAGCCCTCTCTTAAAAACAACTATGATCAAGAAATAATTCAGTACATCTGTAATAGGACATAAAGAGAAACAACATAAGACTAATAGGCATCAGTGAGAAAGAAGAAGGTAACACAAATGACATGAAAGAATATGGGCAAAAGTGACAGCACAAAACTTACCAAATATTGAGAAACAATTTAACGTTCAGGTAACCACAGCATACAGAACGCCAAATAAAATCAACCCAATTAAAACTACATGCAGGCATGTAATAATAAAGAGCCTTGTAATTCAGCAGAAGAGCAGCATAGTAAAAGTCACTACAGAAAAGAAAAAGACCACATTTAAGGTAAATCCCTTGGAATAACAGCAGATTTCTCTTCACAAACTATCAAGGTCAAAAAGAGCATGGAGTGAAATACTGAAAGTCCTACAAGAAAAGCTATTCCAATGAAAACTGATATGCCCTGCAAAACACTCTTTTTTTTTTTTAATGAGAGACTGGAGGTTGAACTCAGACCCTTGCACTTTACAGGCAAGCTCTTATTCCACTGAGCTATCTCCCCAGCCCCCCGCAGACATAATATCTTGTCAAAACAATATAAACACAAAAT
Source organism: Myocastor coypus (assembly GCA_004027025.1). Classification (NCBI taxonomy): domain Eukaryota; kingdom Metazoa; phylum Chordata; class Mammalia; order Rodentia; family Myocastoridae; genus Myocastor; species Myocastor coypus. Next base: position 39,191 of record PVJA010001520.1, on the reverse strand, counting down.
TTTATTCTAAATGAACTGCATATCTACCTTAACTGTCTCGTGTGTGTGTGTGTGTGTGTGTGTTTAATAACTTCACTTTTCTGAAGTTAGTGAAACATGACACTATATACCGGTTAGGGGAAAATACAAAAAGAAGAGATAACAGTCATAAATATGTAAGCACTTAACATGGGAACACACATCTATATAAGTTAAATCTTAATGGACATGAAAATTCTAATATCCAATACCACTATCTTATCAAGGGACCTTAACACTCCCTTATCCCCAAAAGATAAGTCAAGCAAACAAACAAACAAACAAACAAACAAAAAAGTAGCAGAAATGAACCAGAACTTAGAACAAGTGTACTTACTAGACCTATACAGTGTGTTCCACACAACTACATCTGAATACACATTTTGTACAGCTGCACATGAGACATTTTGTAAAATAGACAACAAACTAGTCCATAGGTCTTGCTTAAGTATATGCACTTTTTCAAGTTTAATAGAGAAGAGAAATACTTCCATGAAAAATAACAACTAAAAAATTTCATGATTACCAAAATAATGCAACAGAGTACTAAATGATATTCTAGAAATGGACCAAAGTATATACAAATCCAAGAATGACAACAGAAAGCACCCACCAAGCAAAGCAAACTATTAAACACAAGAAGAAATGTAGGACATCAACAGCAGGAAAATAACACAACAAACATAAGTCAATGCATATGACTTATAGCCACCGATGTAAATGAATTTTCCATAGCAATTAAAAGATATAGAATAGCAAAATGAATTAAGAAACACAAGATCAAAGACACAGCAGGAATGGACAGATTTCTAGAGAGGTATAAATTGCCAAAACTGAAACAAGAAGATATAAAACCTGAGGGCTGGGGAGATAGCTCAGTAGAATAAGCACTTTCCTGGCAAACACAAGGACCTGAGTTCAAAACCCAGTACAGTTCCATTAAAAAAAAAAAAAAAAAAGCAGCATTCTCTTAAGGGGCTGGGGAGATAGCTCCATGGCACAAGTGCCTGCCTGGCAAGTGCAAGGTCGTGAGTTTGAACCCCGGGCCCAAAAAAAAAAAAAAAAAAAAAAAAAAAGATATAAAACCTGAATAACCCCATATCAGCCCATGAATAGGAAATAGGAAATGTAATTTTAAAAAATGTACCAAGAAAGAAAAGTCAAGGTCCTGATGGACTCACAGCTGAATCCTATAAGAAATTTACACATTTAATCACAATACTCTTCAAATTCTTCAATGACATTAAAAGGGAAGCAATACTCAATACTCCCTAATTGATTAATGAAGTCAAGTGTAATACTAATACCATAACCAGATAAAGATCCAAACCAAAAGAGAGAGATAGAGACAGAGAGAGAGAGAGAGAGAGAGAGAGAGAGAGAGAGAGAGAGAGAGAGAATTTCAGGGCAATTTCTTTCATTAAAAATTGATGCAAGACCCACAATAAAATATTAACAAATGAAGTACAGCAAACCATCAGGAAGATTAAACACTATGACCTGCTAGGATTCATCCCAGGGATCCATGGATTTTTCGACATATGCATATCTATAAATGTAATGCACTATGTATAGAACCAAAACAAAAACCCAAATGATTATCTCAACAGATATAGAAAAGAGTTTTTAAAAAATTCAAAACTCACTTTTGATTAAGTCCCTACAGCAAATTGTAATAGATGGTTTATATGTCAATCAGAAGTAAACCATCTATGAGAAATCAACAACCAACATAATTCTAAGTGGAGAAAAACTAAAATCTAAGGTACTCTCAAATCAAGTGATCATAAAGGATGTCCTTTATCACCACTCTTATGCAATGTAGCTGTGGCATCATAATTTAAAGTCATTATACAAGACAGAGAAATAAAAGAAATAAGAATAGGTAAAGAAGTTCAACTATCTTTATTTACAGATGATATGATATTCTACATGGAAGACCCAAAAATGTCACTAAGAAGCTCCTAGAATTAATAAACAAATTCAGTAGTACAGCAGTTTATGAAGTCAATATCCCCAAATCAAAAGTATTCCTCTACTCAGATAACAAACACACTGATAGAGAAATTAGAGAAACAATACCCTAGCCAGGCGTGGTGGTGCACATCTGTAATCCCAGCACTTGGGAGGCTGAGGCAGGAGGATCAGTGCAAGTTCGAGACCAGCCTGTGCTACAAAAGTGAGTTCAAGGCCAGCCTGAACTGCACAGCGAGACCCTGTCTCAAAAAGACAAAAAATAAATAAAATAAAATAAAACAAAACAAAAAAAAAGAGACACTAAATCTCCTGGAAGATAAAAATAGTTGAAAATCTTGAAAACATAGGAGTAGGCAGAGAGCTTATGAGGAAAAACCAAACTGCCTAGAAATGTTTTAGCACCTGCCATGTTATCTTACTGAGAAATTGTTGCGTGTCAAAAAATCACCAACAGAGTGAAAAGGCAACAAAATATTGGCAAAAAGTTTTAATCAACAATCACTCTGACAAATGATTCTCTCTAAACTATATAAAAAAGATAAAAATGCCCCCCAAAATTTAAAGACCCAATCCAAAAATGGTATCTGAAATGAACACACACTTCTCAGCAAAAGAAATACAATTGACACATAGATACATAAAAAAATGTTCCACAACACTGGCCATTCAAGAAGTGCAAATCAAAACAACATGGAGATGCCATCTCAGCCCAGAAAGAGTTGGTATAATAAAGAAACCAACTGCTAATAATCGTTGGAAGAGGTTGCGGGGAAAAGGAACCCTTCTCCACTGCTGGTGGGAGTGTAGACTGGTACAGCCACTGTGGAAATCAGTGTGAAGTCTGCTCAAAAAACTAGGACTGGAAGTTGCATTCAATCCAGCTATTCCCCTTCTAGGTATTTTCTCAAAACAAGTGCAAACATCATACTGTATTGATATATGTGCACCCATGTTTATAGCAGCACAATTTGATATGGTCAAATTCTGGAAATAAACAAAAAACCCTTCACTTGAGGATTGAATGAAAAATACTTGGTATTTTTACACAATGAAATAATACTCAACTCTAAGAAAGACCACCTCTGAGCCTTGATAGGTGAATAGGTGATAGGCTATACTCGTAAGTGAAATAAATCAGACCCACATGAGTGACTATCACTTTGTCTCCCTAGTGTGAGAACGTGAAAGAATAGAGAAAACCTGAAAGGTATAATAGTAAAATGGAAAGAAACTGCACTTACTTATTAAGCAATGACGATGAAAGGAAAAAGCATAGGAAAAAAGGAAGGAGAAAAAAAATGCAAGTATATGTACAGGATGGCTGAGATGATTCTTCTCAAAATTCTCATCAGTTTTTTGAAAATAGCATTTAATGAATTGTCATCATGAGTAACTGTATGCTGATGTCTGTAATCTGAGCATCTACGTCATGGAGAGCCATGTGTTACACAAAGCCTGTGGTTGAATACCTGGTTTTTGAAAAGCCTACTGTTTCTAATGTCTTGTAATGTTATTATGCTCTTTTTAAAATAAATTAAAACAAAAAATGACTAGAAAAAAATCAAGATTTCATGAAAGTAGGCATCAATAATCAATTATTTCCCAATCATGCATGACTATTTCTGTTAACCTCAACAACAGATTTAATGATAAAAATAGATAATGCAGAAAACATTGTTAGCTATTCCTGTTTTGAAAAATCTGTAACATATATTTTGTTATATGTTACCCTGTTTCAGTTCTCTTTTGTATTTGTTTTTGGTTTTGTTTAAACTCTTCAAAATAAAGGAAAATTAAATTAAAAACAAATCCAAATATAAAATAAACTTACTTTACACACAGACACTTTGCAAAGCACTTCAGCAGAAGTATGTAATTCAGGGAGGGTTGCGGCTGTTTTCACTAATAAATTAAAGGATATTAGTTTTCTAATCTTTATATGATATTCAGAGAATCTATCATACAAAACAGTGAAACAGAGGAGTATCTGAATATTTGTCTCAAAAACCTAAACCCTATTTTTGCAGATAACCTACGTTTTCTTTTTTTTTTTTTTTTTTTTTGTCTTTTTGAGACAGGGTCTCGCTATGCAGTTGAGGCTGGTCCTGCGCTCACTTTTTGTAGCCCAGGCTGGTCTCGAACTCGCACCAGTCCTCCTGCCTCAGCCTCCCGAGTGCTGGGATTACAGGCGTGAGCCACCACGCCCGGCTTAACCTACGTTTTCTTATCTTTTAAAAAACGTATTGCCTCCTACACATATCAGTATCAGAAAACGTTGAAATTTAAGGATCCAAGCTGAATTGCAATTATTAGAAGGTAGTATTTTTCCTCAGCTTTTAATATTTACTACAACATTTGTTCCTCTACCCCTCACTGTATACTATTGTGTGGGGATGATTTGAAGATTCTAAAATCTGAGATCTCCCATTGTAGTGGAAGCCCACCTCCTGTGCATGAGCATGCACCTATGTATGTGAGAACAAAAACAGGCACACACACACACACACACACACACACACACACACACACACACACACACCTCTTTAAAAGGACGATAATATAAGTTGTCGGCTGACTGCCAGAAGTGTACTATTAGGGGAGGAGAAGAAACACAAAGGTTACACATGAAAAGCGTCTTGGTTTAGAGCCAGAATGCTTCACCAAATGCTCATGTATCCAGTTGCATCATGGAGGTACTACACTCATTAGTAGATTAATTCACTAAAATGTTCAGAGCTGAATGAGTAGACATTTAGGAGGTAGTCTCAGCAGAAGAGGCTAGTCACTGAGGGAGTGACTTGGAAGGACGTATTTGCCTGCTTGGATCTTTCCTGTTTTCCTGGCTGCCATTGAAAGAGCAGTTGTCCTCTGCCCAGGTCCACCCACCATATGTTTCTTTGCATTAATGCAAGTTGACCCTGGGGACTGAAGCCATGAACCAAAATAAACCCCTTCTCCTTTAAATTCTGAGTGTTGGGCATTTTGTCCAAGAAATGAGAAAGTGACTAATAGAAAAAGCCTTAAGTGTTTGTTTTTATTCAATATTTACAGTGAAAGACTATGTTAGCTAATTTTATATGTCAAATTGGCTGGGCACACTGCCTAGACATTTGGTCCAGGATTATTCTTAGTATTTCCTGGAAGATGGTTATGGGTGAGATTAGCCTTTAAATTGGTGGATTTAAGTAAAACAGATTACTGTCCGTAATGTACCTGGACTAAATCAAATCAGCTGTAGAACTTAAAACAAAGACTGACACTTAAAGTTATGCCTGGTCAAAAAGCATAATGAAGAAATTCTTCCAGTTAATTGCTTTTGAACTCAAACTCCAAGTTTCCCCTGCATCTCCAGCTTTTTTGTCTTCCACAGGATTCTAGACTCGTCAAACTTGCCCGGTTATGTAAATAAAAAGAAATTCATTAAAATCTCCCCAACCCATATAGGCATACACATACACATGCACATACCCATACACGTACACATGCACAAACACGTACATTTTGTCAATTTTGTTTCTCTGAAGAGGACATATGATCATCTGCACCAGTAAAATTGAGACAATTCTAAGTTGAAAGTTTGCTTAAAAACTAGCTGCAAGTTCTCTAGAACTTGTCCTAATACCTTCAGATAGAGTTATAAATTGCTTTTTATGCTATTGCAGCATTTCCATACATATCAATTACAGAATGGATCACATTTTGGTGTAGGCCAGAAGACACTGTATCTTCTTTCCTACCTAAATTAGAGTATAGGTATTTGTTGTCTGGGATATAAAAAAGATTTAATACGTTTCTATTAAATACACACATGAATTGATCTGAATACTTTCAAAATTAACTGAATCCATGACTAAATACATGGCTCTAATAAAAGCAATTACCATATGAAACAAAGTAAATTATATGAAAAGTGAAGTGGAAAGTTTTCCTCACTTTTCCACTTAATTTCATTTTAATACCATTTTGATGTATCATTTGCTTACTAAATTAGCTGATCAAGATAGAAACTAATAAATGATATACACTTTCTTTACAAAATAAATATTTCATAAGGATTTCTTACTAAAAATAAAATAAGCATTTTTGAATTTGTATAATGTATTGAGTAACTCAAATTATTTCCTTTCATTATGAAAATATTTTTTATTATGTTCACTGGATCATGTACTTATTTTTATATTTTGAAATGATAATCTAAAATTTCAGTTTTCTTACATATATCCAGATTAGGTTGTCCTTCAAAATTTTGACAACATAAGCTAGCTTTAAAATCTTGTCATAGCTAATTATCATAATATAGTAGCTTGAAATTCTACAAAATTATCATTTTACAGTTTTTAATCAAAACTTCAGTAAACCTCACCAGACTAAAATTCAAGTGTTAGGAAGTCATATTCTTTCCAGAGGCTGTGAGGAAATATTTGTTTCCTAGCTTGTTTTTTTCGTAGCTGTAAGATTTTAAAAACTGAATTCTTTAACTGAAAAATTCCTTTTATGTCTTCAAATTCAGCAATATAAACTCTCCTGCATTTTGCACTTGTTTCGGCCCCACATTTTTTGGCCATTGATGAGAAAAATTTTCATTTATAATCTTATGATTACATTGGAACAATTTGGGTTATCCAGATTTCCAGTGCTCAAAGTCTTTTTCCTTTTTACTGACTCAGCCCACATAGAGAGCGGGGCCAGAGCAGCATCTGGTACCAGGGATGGCAATGCAGCCCCCTGCACCTGCCTACGCTTACCTAAGCAGGCACTTTAGACCACTGAACTATATTGTCTATCTGCTGTTCAAGGTCTTTAATCTTAACCTCATTTGTAAAATCCATTTTGCCATTTAGGTAACATATTCCTAGGTTTTAAGGATTATAAAGTAGGTGTTTTGTAGGGAGACAGAAGAACATTATCTTGTGTATCAAAACAATAAAAATAATCATTGTTCACACAAATAAGAGTATGTTCAAAGTTAGAACTTTTAACTTAATGTTTTAGGATACACATGTAACATTAGATTGAACAATAAAAATTTCATGTTAAAGAAAATTTGTGAATAGTACAAATTTATGTACACCTTCACCTCAATCATGGGGAAATGAGGAGTAGAAGGAAATGCAGAATTTATTGTATTTCAAGTCATCAATAGTTGGTCAAAAATATGAACAATGCCAAGCTCTATATAACAAAACTATGGGACACTGACTTAGCAGGTCTTCCTGGTATAATAACAATGCACAAATATTACTACTAAAGAAAGCAACTGATACAGGATTTTTCAACACTGAGAGACTGCTTTGCTGTTTAATTTTAGTTTTAATTTTTTTCATGAGTTAAAAAAAGCAAAAACAAAGATAGAAACAGAAGAATATACAATACAGAATTTGTACAACAAGAATATACAGTACAGAATTTCAAAACCAGAATAGAAAATGAACAGTGATTGTTATATTACACATTTTTATCAGTGTCTTCAATACAAGCAGGTATTATTAATTTTTCATTATAGTTCTTTCTTTTTTACTTCATAGATTATTTACAGTATGATTTCCTCTGTATGTTTCTGCAGTTCTTCTTTTACTTCAAACACTATTAATTCAAGGTTTTTTTGTTTTACTTGAGACTGATCTGATTTCCTCTATAGTTTTCTCCAGATGTTTTTTGTTTGTTTGTTTGTTTGTTTGTTTGTTTGTTTGTTTGTTTTTCTCTACTGGGGATTGAACTCAGGACTTGTCCTTGTGAGGCAGGCGCTTATTCCACTGAGCTATCTCCCCAGAGCTACTACAGTTGTTTCTTTACTTCAGACACTATTAATTCAGAGATTTGTTGCTTCACGTCAGATGTTATTTCTGATCTGATTTCCTCTATACCTTTCTGCCTTTATTTCTTAACTTCAGATGCTATTAATTCATAGTTTTTTGCTATGTGATTCCCATTTTCTTCTATGCTAGTGTCTCTTACATTTGTTCTGTGTGGACTTGGGGCCTAAGATATCATTTTGCTCCGTCTCTTTATCATTTTGTATCTCAGTGCCCTCTAAATTTTGGTGTAGAGCTTTGACACAGTTATGCCCAAAATTCTTCTCCAAAAGGGATTATATGGTTAAGACAGTTATAGTTTTTTATTTACAGAACTACAGTCAGGACTACTAATAATGGGTAGTCATGATTTGCATTTCACAAAATTTGTAACATTTGGGTTTGTATTTTGGACAGTAAATGCAGTAAGAATTAATATTATGTCTGTGTAGTTAAGCAGATATTAAATTGAAAATTTGTATTTCGTTAGTTTCCCTGAGTTCTGACCTGTTTCCTCCCTTTGATGTACCTTGGTGCTTCCAGGCTGACTAGTTCTCCCAGTTACCTGTTGACTCTGTATATCAAGAGAAAAAGAGGAGACACTCTCATAGATCTGGGTCTAGCAGAGTGTCTCAAGTTACTAGGTCCAGATCTACCAAGTTTGAACTAGTGCAGGTGTGCTTGCCTGGGTCTGCCTGCTGTTCTTAGCTTTCTCTTACTGAATCCCATGGGAGTGAATCTGCTGTGCTCCAGCTCCTGGATTAGCTGGGTAGGTCTAACCTCTTGTCTCTCTTCATGGAGTTTAGCTGCAGAATTTCACAGGAGGTGCTGGCCCTTGGGTCTGGATGGGGAATTTCCTGTCAAGACATGCAGGTAAAAGCTCCCTCACACACGCAGAGCCTGCGGTCTGCATGGGGAAATTCCAGCCATGGAGCACAGGCAAAAGTTATCATACATATCTCAGCCCTGGTTCTAGATGGGGAGTGAGGAGCAGGCTGAAGGTCCCACACTCATGCCTGGCTTGGAGTCTGGATAAGGAAATTCTGGCCTCAGTGCCCAGTCAAAAGTTCTCACATACACACAGGGCCTGGAGTCTGGATGTGGAGGGACATGGGTGTGGCTTAATTTATGTCTTTGGTTTTTTTTATTATTATTGTTTGTGTATAGAAATGCTGTTGATTTTCATTTGTGGATTTTGTATTCTGCTATGTTATTGAATTTATCTCCCTCACTATAAAAAACCTATTTCTCACCCTAGTGAGCCCATTTATAGCCATCTGTGTTAAGTTTTACACCTGTATCAATGCACACCTTTACTGAGTACTGGCTTTCACCAATTAACTTCCCTCCCCTGTTGCAAACACATCAGAAGTGTTCCTGTGATCACTCGTTTTTATAAGCGGTCTCTGTTCAAGGGCCAAAATGTGCTGACTCATTGGTCTTTCTATATAATCCAGGAAAGAGCAGCAGCAGGAATGAGGGAGATAGATGAAACAAGAGGTTGTCTGGGTGAAGGCCTATTTTCCTGATAGTCAGCGAACTATAGTGGGAGCATCTATTTGTATCTTTGAAAAGTTAGTATCATGAGACACATGTTGCCCGACAACTAATAGTCAATCAAAATTGTCCAAGTGGAATGATTTTCTCAAGATTGAAGCAGCTTGAATGCTTTAGGCATGGTGGTCTTGTCCCGTCCTCACATATATGACTAATTTCTGGCTTTAGCTACTCTCAATATCACAGTAATTGTGTGCTATAATTTCAGGTCTTTGATTGAGATTCCCCATATCTTGCCTTTATTTTCTATTTTTGTTTCTGCTATTCTAGGTATTTTCACTGAGATTGCATTAAAACTGTATAGTAATTCTAATATGGTCATTTTTATTATATCAGATCTTCCTACACAACAAGAGATATCTTTTCATTTTCTGGTATCCTGGTAGATCCTCTTTTTCAGAATTCTGTGCTTTTCAGTTTTCTTTTTTTTTTTTTTTTTTCATTAGCTTTGCTTTTTATTTTTTTGCTTACTCTATTATCATGATTCATAGGTATTTCTCTTTTCGGTGGTATTGTGAAAGGTGTTGCTTCTCTAATTTCTCCCTCAATGTTTGTGTATAAGAATGATATTTATTTTTGAGTGCTGACTTTGTATCTAGGTATGTTACTAAATTCATTTATTAAATTTAAGAATCTTTTGGAGGAGTTTTTGGGAGTCTAATCGTAGAGGATCCTATCAACTGGGAATAATGATAACATCTTCTACTATCATTCCTTTTATTATTTTTCTTTATTCATTTTATTCATTATTCCTCTTATTATTTATTCCTTTTGGTCTTCATTGTTTATGCTTATTTCTTCTATTCTTCTATAATTTCTTTGGCTAATATTTCCCAGGCTATACTAAATCTTGCGGGGGGAGCACAAAAGGCAGCACTAATTAAGGAAAGGATAAAAAAGCCTATTTTATACAATAGAATATTACTCAGCCATAAAAGATATATTTGAAACATTTCTAGGTAAATAGATGTACTTTGAGGCCATATTCTTACGTGAAATAAATTAGGCATATACAAAAATGAATATCATATTTTTTTGGTGTGAGAAACCAAAAATTTCCCTTTTTTAATTGTTTTATTAACTTTATTGAAAAGAAATAGCAGTGAGACAGTTTCCAGTTTCACAACATGTTAGTAGGATAGTTAAAATAATTAATAAATTGTATATTGTAGTCTTCATAGTAGTTATTCAGAGTACAAGATACAGACATGATATCTTGTCTGAACATTATTAGTACAAGTCTTTCTTCTCATTGAATAAAGAGAATACATATATATATATATATATATATATATATATATATATATATATATATCCCAATAGTCATAATAGCAGTGGGTTATCAGTACAACTGGCAAACTGGCAATATTGGAGGTTGTTGTAGCTCACCATATTGATATGGCTTTACTTTTTATACCTCATGGTTAGAATTTTCTGTTGGTTGGTTGAGGCCAACATAAAGCAAGACCTATATAACAAAACATGTAACTTATATATCTGACAAGATCAGTCAAATCCCCTCATATTAACCCTGAAATCATGCACAATGGTTTGTAGATCTTTTGTCAGTGTCAGCCATCTGGATGAGTCACAGCCATTGCTTGACCAATTCACTCTCTGTGAAAGCCTGAGAGAATATTTTCTTTCCAGGTGACTCTCCTTAGGCACACTGTACATCATCGATCACTTTCCTCTGTGGCCCTATAATCTTGAACAGAGAATTTGGGACACCACTGAATATAGGTTCTTGTATATTCTGATTCCTCACTGATCTTCAAAGGCTAGGCCCAAAATATTGGCTGTACTTGTACCCCTTCTTGTTCTCTAATATTTTGGTCTGCAAACTTCAGTTGTTAACCCTCCAGAAAAGAAGCTTAATGATGTTCTTCCCTCTAACATAGGCACTTGAGCTTAGCATCACTATCTTTTTAAATAACAAATGCCTTAAGCATAACTTGAAACAGATATTTACCACAAATTGTTGATATTATAAATTTTAAATACCTACGGCATGGAAAAAGATAACTATATTTTTTACACAGAAATTTAGGAATTTAACCATCTACAAAATTGTATCAGTACAGTCTATGGCATTTTTTCCTTGTCTTATTCCCTTTTGTTACCACTTTTTAAACATTTACTTGAGAGAGAGCATAGCAATAATTGATATGACATTAGAAGCAGTGAACCTTTAGGAGACCAGAATGATAAGCATTCCTAGCATGGTTTTAGTATTACACCTTACTAACCTCAGTGTAGTTGCTTACTTCACAGATATCAGCATATATAATTAGACAGGGTGAGATTTCTACCAATTAACTGCTAGTTTCAAAAACCTGTTGGAGATTCTAGACCCATTGTCTTAATCATCTTGTGTATATGAATGCATGGTTTTGCCCCTGCCACGTTTCTTAACTTTTCTCTTTGCTCTGTTTTCATTGTTTTTATTTGTTTGTTTGTTTGTTTTTGTCTTTTTGAGACAGGGTCTTGCTATGCAGTTCAGGCTGGCCTTAAGCTCACTTTTGTAGCCCACATTGGTCTCAAACTCACACAGATTCTCCTGCCTCAGACTCCCAAGTGCTGGGATTACAGAAGTGTGCTACCACACCCAGCTTTCATTGTTTAATCTTTAAATTCTCGCTTTCCATTTAACTGTGTTATACTTTTCCATTTTTATTTCTTCTGTTTAGTTCTCATACTAGGGAGACTATACAATATTTACAGATGTATGTTTGGAGTAACCAAAATTTTTAAAAAGGACCAAAGTATTTGAAAGTAGGAAGAACTTGTTCAAAAGAAGGGAGAAATCTGTAGAGATAGGGTGGAAAGGAAGAGAAAAGAAAAGAAAACACAATAGAAGGATAAAATAGAATCAAAATTTTTGAAGGGAATGATAGCAAAAATAAAACTGAAATATTTTGCACTACAAAATCAAAGAATGAAGCGTTCATTAACATGGATACAAAGAAATATTAAAGGAAGTTCATGAAGGAGACAGAAAACAATGCTAGATGCAACTGTGAATCTACCAGAACAGATAAAGGAATAAAAAATACCACAAATACGGCTATAAAAGATAAATCATGTATCTGTGGGACCTGAAAATGTAAATACCATTAAAATAACAATAAAAATGTAAAGTGAGATCACTGAATTACATTGTAGAAGTAAAATTCAATAAAAAGATGACACTAAAATATGCAGAGTAGAAATAGTATTAGTACTGTAAATTTTTTGTTCTGAATGTAAAATTGTATAACATCATTTGAAGTAAAATTATAATAAAGCAAAATAGAACAGGCAGGTCAGGATGCACACTTGCAGTCCTAGCACTCAAGAGACAAAGGCAGAAAAATCATCAAGAATTCAAGTCCAGCCTGGGCGATAAAGTGAGTTCAAAGTCAGCATGAACTGCTTTGCAAAGTTCTATCTCTAAAAGGCCAGCAGCCAGAAAGAGAAAGAGAAAAACAGAGAGTTACAGACAGACACAGAAACACAGAGGCAGAGAAACAGAGACAGAGATACCAAGAGAAGGCGAACATCCAAACAACTATTCAAATAGTACAACCTATAATTGTGTTTGATATGTCAATGCTTATAATTAAATTGGATCCAAAAATTACACAAATAAAACACAGTTAATGTGAAAGAAGTTCTTAAAAAAGTAAAATTAATATAAAATAAGCTAGATAAATGGAAAGAAGATAAGAATTTTCCATAGGAAGACCATGTCTCAAAAAGTAAAAGTAAGAAAAATGAACAGTGTACAAATTGCTCATTCTAGGAATGAATTATTTTATAAAGTAACATTTTGAAGAACTATATGCTAATAAGTTTGAGGGCATAGATGAATACTACTGGATTATCTTCTTAACATTTTATCTAGAATTTTGGTAACTATGCTATGAAGAATAAAAGTCTGGATGTTTTTATTGTTTTGGTTGGTTGGTTGGTTGGTTGGTTTGGTTTGTCTCATTTTTTTTTCAGTACTTGGGATCAAACTTGGGACCGTGCACTTGCCAGAAAGGTTCTTTTGCAGCAGAACTATCTCCCCAGTCCCCTAAATTAGAAATTTCTTAAAACACTTGGTTTATAAAATTTTTTGAAGAAGAAATAACCTTAACATCTATATATATATACATATATATATACATATATATATATATATATATGTAGAGAGAGAGAGAGAGATGATATAGATAGAGATAGAGATACAGATAGAGATACAGATAGAGATAGAGAGAGAGAGAGAGAGCTAGATATAGATAAAGATATAGATATATATGTAAATGAAGTTGTGACTTTACAAATTTCCCTAAATATCTTAACGTTAAATTCCTTGTATATGTCATCTACCCAACTTTGAAAAAAAATCATATAAATTGCACACGTATTCTTCCAGAAAATTCTGTGAAGTCAACATTATTCATTAAAATAAAGCTCCAAAACTACATTCTTCAAAACTCCAGACCTTTATTCTTCATAGCATCGTTACTAAAATTCTAAATAAAATGTTAGGAAGATAATCCAATAGTATCGGCAAATTATAAAAACCCTGACAAATGGACTTTACCTCAGGAATGTAAGATTAGATTTATATTTAAGCATCGTAGAGAATGAATAATGGTCCTAAAAGATAGTTCTAAATGACAGATAACTGTGGATGTTACTTTATATCATGAGGCCTTGCAGATAAAATTAAGAATATGGAAAGAGGGAAATTGTTATGGATTATCTAGAGGGCCCCAGATGGCCTCTTCAATATCCTTAAAAGAGAAAAAATGAAAGAAACTAGACACCAAGAGAAGAGAAGAAATACAACCGTTGCGAAAAACATTAGAGTCATGAGGTCACAAACAAAGGAATCCTCACAGCCAGCAGAAATTAGAATAGTCCCTAAACTGGAGTTATTCCTTCCAGGCTGGAGAACTGGCATCAATAATATTGATTCACAACTTAGTTTTCTTAAATTGTAAGAAAACAATTCTATTAGTTAAGATTGTGGTAATTTGTTGAAACATCCACAGTAAACTGGTACAACACTGAATCTAGTCCAGTAAGTTGCACAGCACATTCATTGAGGTAATACAGATGTACATCTCTCAAAACATTTTATTAAAAATAATAACTGTTGATAAATTAATAATTATAATGATATAAAACATAATTTAAAAGACTTATGCAAAGTACTTTTAAACTAGACTAAATTAAGGTAGTTATATAATTCATGTGGTGTAGAATAATGTACCTACAAATAGATACCAAGAAGTAGTACTGTTTAATGCAATATTTTCCACCTTTTTCTGATACCAGAAATTGAACTCAGGGCTTTACACTTGCCCGGTAGGGACTGTGCCATTGAGCTATATCCCTGGCCCAATGAAATTGTTTTCAACTAGTAGTAGATTTTTTTTCAAGAGCAGGATATTTATTGAGTTAGAGAAAGCTTTTGTTTTAGATAAGAAACTGAAAGGAGACCGAACAGGTTGCCCCAGTAGCAGATGTTTATAGAATATTTTTATCATAAAATATTTCTCCCAATACTGAAGACATATAACTACTGAGTAAATCAGTATTTTTGTAAAATCTTTTAAATTTGCATTTCTTCATTTTTTAAATGAAAATAACTCCCTGCACACCATTTGAGTCACTCCTATAGTAGAAGTAACAGTGTTAGAACTTGGAAACTATGGCCACAAATAAACTACTAGCTAAAAGATTTTAGAGTAAATCATTTCAGCTCCATCATTAGAATTTTCCTTTTAAAACATGAAGAGGAAAAATGTATAAAGTCTCCTGTCAATTTGTAGTTCATTTTTATGATTTCAAAGTTGTATAATTTTGAAACTAAATAGGGCCATTTTGGAATAGTATGTCACTGTTGAGTACTCAGTTTTTTTAATTCTCATACTTCATTTTGGCCATTTGAAAAGTCAATTCCATATGACAATGATTTGCTTTTATAAACACAAACACAATCTAAAGAATATATAAACCTTCTTGACCACATCAAGATATTTTAATTGTACTTTTCAATCTTTGCTTATTTTTTTCCTGTGGTAAAGTTAATTTCTAAATTTATGAATTCTTGAAAAACTAGTGTAAGTTCATTAATACATTTTCTTGTTAACATGCAGAATAAATAAATGAGATTCCTTAAGATGTCTCAATATTATCATGCCCTGTTTATAAGATGTATGTAAAATTCCAGCCTCATCCTCCAATCTATGAAAGACAGATAATGACCCAACTCTCAGGCTCTTTTCCATGTCAAAGTATTTTAATTTCTTTTTTCAGTTTTTGTCTTTTCTCTCTCTCTCTCTCTCTCTCTCTCTCTCTCTCTCTCTCTCTCTCTCTCTCTCTGTTTGTAGGTTTCACTATGCAGCTTACACTTGTAGTGATCCTCCTGATTCTTGCCTGCCTAGTGCTGGGATTACAGGTATGCACCACTACAACTTGACTATCACCAGCTCATTGCACCTAGGGGCAGGATGAAGATTTTAATTTGAGTTGCATAAAAGAGAACTATGACATGTTCAGCAGAATTGTGAACTTGTTAAACTCCCTATTTGGCAATTCAATATACATAAGGAGATACCAAGAAGTTGTATTGCATAATGCAATATTTTCTATATTTGTGTGCCAGAATTTGAACTCAAGACTGTACACTTGCCAGGCAGGGGTTGTGCTACTGAGCTACATCCCTGGCCCAATGGAATTGTTTTCAATCCATAGCAGATGTTCAGATGATATTTTACTTGTAAAATGAAGCTGAATTAACAGGGGTAGACATGTCATGACTAAATCTAAGCATCATGTTGACTGGATTAGAGTGTACTCAGTAGACACAAAATCATTTCTGGATGTATCCGAAGGGACATTTTGGTGACTCTGGCAATAGAATCAATTAAGTGGGAAAGATTTGCCAAATTCAGTGTGAGTGGAAGATCACAAAATATATCAAAGACTGAGTAACAGGAAAATTTTCATTCCTTTTTAGAAACATATATTACTCTTACTCTTGGATTCCAGAACTTCAATGCTCTCTGCCCTTGGAATCAAAGGGTTGGACGAGAGGCCTTTTAGTTTTACAGGTTTGTGTCCTTGGTCTAAGAATTATATCACTGCTTTTTTTTTTTTTTTTTTTTTTTTTTTTTTTTTTTTTTTTTTTTTTTTTTTTTTTTTTTT
>PVJA010001520.1:0-22559 GCA_004027025.1 Myocastor coypus | reverse complement strand
AATCACAACAACATAGGGCTCCCTGAAAATTTAGACCTATAGTTTCTCATTCTCATATTTGTCCACACCAAGTTTCCAGCTATTACCCACTAAATTTTACTACAGCTTTAAGCTCCAAATAAGGAGTTACAAACTATGATTCTGGATTTCCTGGTCACTCTAGTTTTTGGATTATTTATCTTATGGCTCTAGTCCCTCCTGGGTCAAAAAATTATATTTCACTTTATTTCACGTTTTCTTATTGTGAAGATGTGGTTGACAATTTCCAAAGCCCTTCTAGGTCATAAATACGTTTCTTTTTGAAACACAAAATTATGTTTCTCATTATGGAAGTTTGTGAACTGCATATCTGAAAGTTAAATAATCAATAGAAAAGCAATGAGACATTCAAGATGTTGTCTCCTAAACAATTCATTGGCTGTCTGCTTCTATCTACACTTTTATAAATGTAAGGTACAGATAAAGAGATATTTATAACTTTTTCTAAAGCATACTAACATGCTATTTTTATCATATTTTTCACACAGCTTAAAGTTCATTTAATCTGTTACTTAATTTTTATAAAACATTGATAAAACAAAAGGCTACAATAAACAAAAACAGTTGTATTTTCCATTTGTAGTGTAGTATTTGCTCTTCAGGGTACATAAGATATGCACATGGTCCTTACAGTAAAGAGTCAAGAAAGATTCACGTACGTTACTGTCAAGATGAGGGGGTTTAAAAGCAAATCCAAGATTTTGTCCTTTAAGAAATTACTTCCCATGAAAAATAATTTTGCAAAAGTTTATTCCAAAGGGGAAGAGTATTCATTGCCGTCTTGATTTTTCTTGGCTTTCTGTGCCAGTGAAGTAGGAACAAAAAGTAAGAGATTATTCTATAGCCACAGAACAGTGACACAAACCTGCTAAAAGACAGATTTAATCATAATGTTAAAGAATGTGTGTACTTCCTCACACTTCACTGCCATGCCAACAGCAAAAAAGACCTGTAAAACACAAAATTTCTCACAGAAATACTTAGGAAAGCCTGAAATCAGCAAGGGATATAAAAACAAATAATATTAACATAAAAATGTAAATTTAAAGCCAATATATGCCCAGCTTTCAAAAAGATTGCTATTATTATTTTAATTATTATAGAATTTATTTCTAAATGAATCCAAACACATGGATCACAAAGAATAGATTTTAAGGAACATTTTAGAGTAGAATTAGAAAACATAGGTTATCCAACTACTTCCCACCCTCAAAACACTTCTGGTGAAATATATATGCACATTCAATAAAACTTTTATTAAGGATTAGATATGTCCTTGTTCCATTTCTTAGTTTCAATTTATATGTTTTTCCATCTCATAAATCTTTATAGAAGAAAACATTTTAAAAAGTTTTTCTGGTGCCAAAATCCAAGATGAATAATAGCTTATGCATTCAAAGATAATAATCATAAACTGAAAATTAGAAGTCGTATACTGCAAGTTGTAGAATAATGAACTGAACAATGCTTGAATCTATAGAATAGAATAGTAGTAGCTTTAAGAGGCTATGAACTACATATGTGGCAAATGTCAACAGAATTAAATGAAATTCCTTTAAATTTTTGTACTTCTCATTAAGTAAAAACAAATCTCTAAATTTGATTGCTAGCAATCAAGAAAACTTGATGATCAAAACTATAAATATAGTAGCAGCCTTAGTTCCAGGAAATGTTATACTTGGAAGAAATTAGCAACAGATCAGTTCACATTGGAGCTTCTCTAGAAAAGCTGTGGCCTCAGCCACTCCCATAAGAGTCAGATCATTACCTGCTTCATATGTTAAAACTTTTCATGGCACCTCAACTGTGGACACAGCTTCTGCATTGTGTTTATGTGCATGTTCTATATGAAGAAGTACAGCAGAGAGGTTCCTGTTTCTTCAGTGTAAGCTCCATTTGACAAAAAGAGCTGGATGCACAGTTCTTGGAGATTTTGACTACTTGTGATGTTGCTGAGTGTACTGGATGTGAACACATTGTTAAGATGGTATCAAATCAGCATGAATCAGGGTCCAGATGCAGCTCATCCTGCCCTAACTCTATTGAAGGGTCAGAGACAAGTGTCACATGGTTACAGCCTGCAGAATCTTACAGTTTCTTCCAAGTGTCTTGCCACTTCTTCCTGTGTCATGGGCTATGAGGGCTTCACCTCAGGGAGACACTATTTCAAAGTAGATGTCAAAGAAGGAAAAGCTTGGTAATATGGTTTGTCTCTAAGTTTCACCACAAAGCCTCATGCAGTCATGAGTAGACTTCTAGAGTTTGTGATTAATTTACAATCCACTGGGATTATGGGTGATGCAAGACTTGGATTATGGGCCTGAGTACTGCTGGGATTGTGAATAAGAGTGCTACACTCAGCCTGAGGCAGATTGTCTCAAAGTAATGACAGAGAGACAGAGAGACAGAGAGACAGAGTGGCTCTGTTGTCACTGTTTCTTCTATTCCTCTCTTGCTCTTTGCCACTGCCATGAAAGTTTGTTCTGTTCCATGTGCTACTCTGCCTTGGAGCCAACTGAGTATATACTGAGACCTCCAGTAATTGTGAGCTAAATAAACCTTTCATTCCTTAATTCTGGAAGTCCAGTATTTGCCCCAGCAATGAGAGAAGAGTAACTGAGACATTTGGGGTGTGAAATTTTGTATGAAAAATATGGAATGGGGAGTCTGGACTATCTAGGTGTGTAGAGAGAATAGCTATGTAGCGTGATCACCCCCCCCCCCAACTGCCCTTGGACCGAGTGAGCAACACTTGTCAGTGAGGATTGTTCTGGATAAGGCTGGGGCTGTGCCATTTCACAATATGACCTCTGGCTCCCACATCTTCATTTTCCCCAAGACTTCCTTCTCGTGTTCTGTAGCATTTTCTCCTGGTTTATCAATATTAGACTTTTTTCCCCGCCATCATGAAATGAGTAAGGAAAGAAGCAAAACATCATTTTTTAAAAACTGATAAAAAATGTGCAGAGTTCATAAAGGCACAAACTTCGTCAGTTTTCTTCATTACTGTTTCTTTATTACCTACAACATGGCTGGATTTTTAGAAGGTATTTAAGAAATCTTTACTGGAATTTTAATTTTTAACACAGACAATATCACATCAGGAAAGAGTAAGAAAATCAAACTAGCTGTGGTTTTCCAAGCATGGACATGTTGATTAAAAATGTCTACTACAAAGCTGGACAGATCTACAATTCTGCCAGACATAGTGAGCTTCGCTTGAAAATCACCATGGAATGCTAAAGAGAAGAGAAAAACTGCTTACTGAGAGATGAGTCAAATGAAAATTAGAATGTGACTAAATAGTTGATTTTCACAGGGGATTTAATTCTGGAAAAGATAAAATGGCATTTTACAGATTGTACTACAGCTACCTGTTTTGAAATATATTTACATGACAATAAATAGCATTTGGTGAAAGAACTGTCACAGCCTTTGTTATGACTCAGATACAGCAAAATGGTTCTTATGCAAATAGTAGGCTTATCATGAAAACTAAAATGTATCAGGTTTATATGATCATACATGAGTGGGCTGATGATAAGATAATATTGACATCATACAGATGATAAATAATGCTAGTAGTGATGACTAAATTCTAAAATCACTGAACATTATAATAATTTGTTGCTGAGTTGAAATTGAGGTTTGAAAATATTATTCATGTCCTCTGATGGTGTCTCTGTGAGAAGAGGAGAAATAAAGGCAGAACTGTTTCTGGATGTCAGGGGTGCTAGGACCTTCATCTGTGTCCAAATAGACCAAGAAGAGGTCAGATCCCAGTGTGAGGAATCTCCCTGATCAAGCTGGTAGAGGTAGGGTTGTGAGTGATAACAGATTATGAAGGCTCCCATACTCTGTTCTTCTACTACAGCACCAGATTATTTTGAACTGAAAACAACTGAGGAAATGAGGACTAATAAGCTCTCTCTCTCTCTCTCTCTCTCTCTCTCTCTCTCTCTCTCTCTCTCTCTCTGTTTCCCCATCCTTCTCTCTCTGTCTGCCCACCCTTCTTATCCTTTCCTCCTTCTCCTCACTCTCCTCTTCTTCCCACTCCCTAAACGCAGGAGGTAAATTTGTAATGATTTCCTACCTTTCAAAAAGTACATAGGTTGATGAAATGAGGTCCTTGTATTTACCAGGCAAGTGCTTATTCTACTGAGCTATCTCCACAGCCTCAATTATCAGAGAATATTGCTGTCCTAAGAGTCAGAGGAAACTTCTTTACAATCTCATACATACAAAAAGAATCTTTTATCTAATATTACTTTGCTAAATATTTGTCCTCCCATGATTTATCACCCTAGAAACACCAAGTCCTCTTTTTGCCTCATTACTTTTCTAATAATGTATTTTCTTTATTAAAAACCTCTGTAGCCCAACTTCTAATACTCCTTTGCATTATTTATTCCCGTATATGTCTAGTGCATATACTAAAAAATGTGTTTGCTATTCAAAAAAATAAATTAGCAAAATATAGTAGCAACTAAACTGTACAAATTTTATATTTTAGATGTTAGAAGGATAAGGAAAACTTTGTTAAGTGATGCATTTTTGCATATTTTATAAACTAAAACCTAGCTTAGTGTAGTACTAACAAAATACTAGCACCCTGAAAATAAAAGTGGTGAAATCAGCAATTAATTTTATGTTCCATATTCAAAAGAATGTGATATATTATCTATTTTCCTAATTTCTCCAATAATACTATGTGCTACATATTTTGGAACAACGAAAAATATTTTAAAATAACATGGAGAAAGCTGTAAATTCAAATTGAGTAAGAATTGATGAGAACATAAAATAATTACCAGAAAGTCACTGCCAGTGGCAATGTGAGTTAATTCATAACGCAGCTTATTGAGGACAACCATTTGACTCTAAAATTTAATCTGTAAGACAGTTTGAGATTTATTCTCTTGTTATCTCTTTAATATTATGCTATTTTCTCAAAACTCATCTCACTGTAGTTACCACTTTTTTTCTGGTTTTATGAATATCTTGAAAGAATGGGATGATATTATACAGTTAGACTTGTTATTACAGAGAAATGCTCATTAAGACTTTATATACAATTCAACATACAAAAGAAAATTTTTTAGTTTTACTATCTTTTTGTTTTTTATTGCTTTTAAAAAGAAATAACAATGTGACAGTTTCAAAACACATTAGCAGTACATTTCCAAAATTTAATACAATGCATATTGTTGTCCTCCTATTAGTCATACAGACCACAAGGTGTAGACATTATAATTTTTCTAATCATTATTGGTAAAAAAAATTTCTCACTGAACTAAAAGAAAGTAGTTGTATACATAATCCAATGTTCAATAATCACAGTGAGTTATGGGTAAAACTGATAATGTTGGAAGCTGTTGACTTAAGCCTTTTTGCAGCTCAGCATTCTAATCTAGCTTTCCATTTTATGCCTTATGGTTAAATTTTTCTGCTGGGTGGTTTAGGACAAGTTTGAGCAAGACTTGTATAAGAAAACATGTTACTTTTTTGTATCTCCCAAGGTCAGTCAAGTCCCCTTACTTTGGCTTACTTTGGAGCCATGTACAGTGCTTTGTAGACTTGTCAGTGTCAGCCCTCTGGATGAGTCATAGCCATTGCTTAACCAGTTTGCTCTCTGTGAAAGCCTGAGGTAATGTTTTCTTTCTAGGTGACTCTCCTTAGGCACACTGTGTGTCCTCAGTCCCTTTCCTCTGTAGCCCCACAATCTCCTTGAACAGAAAATCTGAGAAACCACTGAGTTATAAGATGTTACAGCAGAGGTTCTCTTACGTCCTGAGTCCTCACTGACCTTTCCCTAGCCCTTCAAAAAATATTATTTTCTAAGTAAAAGATGCTGTATTGCTTGCTAGGGGTAGTATAGCAAAGTACCACAAACTGTATGGATTAAACAAAAGAATTTATTATCTTATACCGCTGGAAACAGGAAGTATGAGATGGAAACAAAAAGATTTGGTATTTTCAGAAGATGTGACTCACTCGTTTTCCCCTAGCTTTTGATGATTTGCTACCACTTAAATGTCTCCTGATGTGGACACATTCTACCTGACTTCTTCATCTACATCCCACAGCACTCTCCCTGTGTGCTTTTCCACCTAAGATCACAGTCTACGTCATCAAGGGTAAGGGCTCCAACATATTAATTTAGGAGATGCATGACTACTACATAACCAATAACAGGCATGTGAGACCCAATGATATTACTGTTGTAATACTAAGCACAATATGATTATATACTATAATAGTGCAAAATAATACTTGTAAATCAATAAAATGCTTAAATAAAAAGAGATATGCAAATCCCTTAATGAGATTTCATGACAAATTACACCACTAACATGTGTGCACACATACTGTTGTGGTATGGTGTCAGTTCTTCTGGAAAAATATGCAGGAGGGGAATACTTGGCTGAATGGAACCTCTAATCCTAGTCTTTTGATGCATCTCCACACTGATTTTTGTAATTGTTGTACTGTGCCTGTACTCACGACACAAGTGCTCATCAACTGAAGAATGGGTAAAGAAAACATGTGGTAGCTGTTCAGCTATTAAGAAAAGATAAATCCCAAACATTTATAGTTGAATGAACACAACTAAAAACCATCCTAAGTGAAATAAATCAAACCTGCTTGTGTAAGCATCATATTAGCCTAAGAACCTGAAATAGTAAATAAAACACAAAATGTGTAACGGCTAATATAAAGGGAAAGGAACTGTTAAAAAGGAAGAAACAACTGGGATGAGGGAAAAGAGCAAACAAAGAAAGAAGAAAGGAGCAAAATGCATATATGAATATACACAGGATAGCTTCAATCACTGTATTGATGATTTCTGCTAGCCTATAGAAAGGAACAGTTAATGCTTAGTTTTTCTTTTTTCAATTTTTGACCAGTTTTGCATGCTTATAACTAGTTGCCTGCTTAGGCAAGCTTAGGCGACTGCAGGGATCATGGGTGGTCTGAGCTGCCCATAATATAATATTAAATAAATAAATAAATAAATAAATAAAATTTTCTTCAAACAAAATAGAGTGAGGCAAGAAAAAAATAAAAGAAAAAAAAAGGACAAAGAAAGGAAAGAAAAAGAAAACTGCTATGGACCAGAATTTGATCCTTTGTTAAGTTTTCTCAGATCATAAAAAATGAAAAAAGATTTTTCATCCTCTTTTATAAACTTGTTAAGTAAGAATATTTCAGTGAAAATTAATAATGTTAAAATTATCAGTTTCTTACACTCATAAAATGAAAGAATACATAACTTACATCATTATTTGAGAAGATAGCTTTTATTTTAAGAGGCAAATTGCTTACTATATTTATATAATAGATTTTACATTAATAAACTCATCATCTGTTTAGGTATTTCCTTCCTGAAATTCTGAAATCAATGAAATGTAAAATGTTGTTTCCAAAAATACTGTGATAATTTAGTCAGAAATATAATTCCTTAACAACTCACTTTTAAATCTGAACTGTAATTGAAGCAAATGTGGTTCATTCAAAAGTAGTAGCTTTTACAGCTAAAATAATTAAAGCCAATGAAAAAGAAAATTTCTAATTTGTTGTCGTGCTGATCAATATGCAAAACAGTAAATGTTCAGAGAATGAGGAGCTAGCTTGATGACCTAAACGCCTGCCTGGTGAGCTCAAAGACCCAGAGTTTTATCCTTGGTGCCACATGCTATGCTGGGGCATGCAGTGTTCACAACTGTAACTGGCTATGGTGGCACTTGTCAGTAATACCAGTGCTGAGAAGGCTGAGATAGGAGGATCACAAAGAATCCAAGCTATTTATAGAGATCCGGTACCAAATAAATAAATAAATAAATAAATTTAAAAAGTAAAAAATTCACTAACAAAAAGAGGCTGAAGTGCTGGCAGCATAGCTCAGCAGACTAAGCACTTGCTTAGGGAAGTGCAGGGGCCATAGTTCAATCCCTGGCACTGCATAGCACATCTCCTGGCTCTCAGGCACACTGAGCTGGCAATATAGTCTAGGCATGGTGGTGCATACCTGTAATGCCAGCACTATGGAGGCAGAAAACAGGAGGATCACTATGAGTCAGAGCTGCATAAGGAGACCCTGCACACACACACACACACACACACACACACACACACACACACACACACACACGAAGTAAAAGAGCCTGAGTTTCTTGATGATACGAACTGTTGAAACATTATCTATTTCCACTTATCAAGACCACCTTGAAGGTATTCAAAACTATAAATAGAATTTGTTACTGAGTATTATTCGTACCATTACCTGATTTAGAAAATATAAATATTTTATTTTGATAATATTTCTGATACTTTGAAGTTATCCTTTCAAGATTTCTACTGCTTTTATGAAATTATATTGTGCTTAATTCCTGTTACATTGCTTATTTACTAAAAATGAAATGATTAAAATCAGAACTTAACTGCAACTTTCTAAAACATCTCAATCTTATTACATTTGGATTTCAGTTATAACAAGTGTATAATACAACAATCCAAGATATTCACAGGCCCTCCAGACCCTCACTGCAACCAGCAATCAGGCTTCACAAGTGAATGGAACTGGCCTGCCCCCTCCGGATTCTAGTTCAACCAGCAACCAGGCCATGCATGTGTGTGGAACTTCTTCCATCTGACAGGTCCTGTGTGGAATCCTGTGGTGGAACTCCCTACATAGAGACTAGACTCAAGATCCACCTAGATGTTCTAGGAGCAGAACATCTTGCCAGAGTGGTAAAGTAGATTCATTTCTATGGGCTACAGCAGGAAGGAATGGAGCACAGCAGCTTGACCCAAGGTACACCCAGCTGGGTGGGTTTGCACTTGATATATCTGGACCTGGTACTAAGTTAATATCTCTACCGAAGTTCTACACTAAAGGTCAGAAGCCAGTACTATACAAAATGATAAAGAGAAGGAGCAAAATGCATTCTCAGGCTCTAGCCCACCCAGAACAAATGCAAGAGACAACAGCATAGAAGAAATTGGAAATCACACATGTGATTTCACACACACACACACACACACACACACACACACACACACATTATATATATATGTATATATATACATATATGTTAGGGAAGGCTCTACAGGGTGTTCTGGGTCTCACTATCAGATTGGACTCATAGTGATCGCCTGTTGGCAGCTTCCCAAGATCTAGGATTACAGGTGTATGCCACCATGCCGTCTCAATTGCCATTTTGCCAGAGCCAGCATGGCAGGTGGAGGATCAAAATGCCAGCCCTTGTGCCTGTTTTCAGGTGCTTTAATCTGCTAAGCTATTTTGCCTGCCCTTGAAATCTCTGAAATAATAACAATTTAAGTAAATAAACAACTGCAGAAAGGTATAAAGGAAATCAGATCAGAAAAAAATTCCTGAAGTAAAAAAGTAAATGTTAACTATAATCCAAGAGGTACTAACTGCTTCTAAAGAACACACTAATAAAAATAGAGGAAAATAGAAACGTGATGGAACCATTGAATGAACAATACAGGAAAGAAATAGATTATATGAAGCCGATTCATGGTGTTATACAGGAAATTAAAACCTCAATCACAAGCTAGCAAAACGATTTCAATGAAGGTGAAGTTATACTTTCACAACTTGAAGACATGATTGCAGCTAGTGAAAAGGTAAGAAAAGATCTCTTAAAAACCACTAGGATGCAGGAAAAAGTTTCTTTAACATCTGAAAGATGATGCAAAGATAAAAAAGTAAAACTAATAGGCATCAAAGAAAACAAGGGTTTGGTACAAATGATATAAAAAGAATGTGGGCAGAAGTAATAGAAAACTTCTCAATTATGGGGAAACAATTTGATATTCAGGTAATGGAAGCATATAGAACTCCAAATGATATCAACACAATGAAAACCACACCCAAATATGTAATAGCCAAGATCTCCAAAAATTCAACACAGGAACAGCATATTAAAAGATTATTAGAGAAAAGAAACAGATCACATTTCAAGGAAAGCCCATCAGAATAAAGGCAGATTTCTTTTCACAAAACTTCAAGTCAAGAAAAGCATGGAGCAAAGTACTGCAAGTCTTGCAAGAAAACAAATTCTAACCAAGACTGCTATACCCTGTAAAACTCTATTTAAAGTTTAATGCAGAAGTGAAATACTTCCATAACAAAGAACAACTAGAGAACTTCATGACCTCAAAGCCAACCTTAAACAGACTGGTAAAAGATATTCTAGACGTGGATCAAATTACCACAACTCCATGAGTGAGAATGGAAAGAACCCACCAAATAAGAGAAATAAACAAAGGAGAAAAAGACTATTGATATACAACAATAGTCTTTCAATTATTCTTTTGTATATAGCAGCAAAATATTTCCATCAGTGTACTCTACAAGCGGACTTCTCTGCACCCTATGGACCATGATTCTGTCTGGGTATACAGGGTGGATATCAAAGAAATAGCAATAGCTCAGTCACACAGGTGACACCTGGCCACCAGTGAGCATCATAGACACCACCCATGTGCACCACATACTATAAGTTTATGCAATATCCTATTCCCAAACTGTTAGAACTGCTGATCGAATATTTGCATTTCCACTCCGTTTGTTAGATTTTATTCTTGGTAATTCTGAATTATTATGAAAAAAATTTTCTTAGTTGTTATTGGTTTATATATTACCCGATTCAAACACTATGTGAGTACTTTGAATTGAGTATAGATTTGACATTATGATATACAACAATCTGGCCTTTTAGTTGGACTCACAACTTAATTTTAATTTTGGAATATTGTTTTTAAATAACTAAATTTTATTTAATAAATATTTAATTAGTTTTCTGAATATTGTTTATCTAAATTTTTATTTTAAGATACATACTGTTCATTTGACTTACAATCTACTTATAAGACATGGTATGAAAAAAAAAGACATGGTATGATATTTTCTCAGCATTAGAAAGTTTTGAAAGTGTTTTTCCATTTTCCATTTACTTGTCTTTTACACACACACAAACACACACACACACATAAACACACACATACACACACACACACGAAAAAATATATGTTTACAACCTTACCTAAGACTGGTATTGTTTTGTAGAAATTTTCAATGAACTTTTAAATGAATATATCTATCATCTGATATATTTTACATTTTCTTCCATAACTATCATTTCAAGAGTTCTTTATTCTTCGTTCAGGACCATACAGCAATTTCACTTGCTTTCTGAACTTTGGTCCTTTTTATTTTCTATATGTTATGTCTGCTGGTATTACAATATTTTGAGTTTGTAATACTGGAAACCATTTTACTTTTAATTTTCAAACATATTTGCTAAGTATAAAATTCAATGACAGATTCATTTTTCTTTCAGTCATTTCAATAAATTAGTCTAGTTTCTTACCCACATGCTCCTTTTTTATTAATGTGAAATAGGATATTATTTAATTTTGTTCTTCCATAGCTTATATTTTTATGCTATATGTTTCAGTGATTTTTTTTCTTTACACTTAGCTTTGGACAATTTCATTTTTGTGTACCTTGGTATGATTTTATTTGTATTTCTTGTGTAGAACTTTCAATTTTCTTGGAAATGTGGTGCTATAATGTCTTCTCTTTTCTTGTATTCTAGGGAAAAGTCTACAGGATGTTGACAGTCTCACTACTAGATCAGAGTCATAGAGATTTGCCTGTTTACAGCCTCCCAAGATCTGGGAATAAGGGTGCACAAAACGAAGCCCAGTCTCAATTGCCATCTCAGCATGCTACGAACAGGTGCAGCAGGCAGGTCGGGTAATCAAATCCTGGACCCCTACGCCTGCTTTCAGGCATTTTAATCAACTGAACTATTTGGCCTGCCCTAATATGACCTCAATTAAATTTACAAACGTTAAATCTCTAAGTATGAATTGCCTACCCCTATCTACTTTGAGAATTCTAATTATACGAATATAAGTTTTTTGATTTTGGTACAGAATTGATCTTTTAATTCTCCATTTTTATTTTACACAATCTTTAATGTTATATTCATTTAAGTTTGTAAATAATTTATTTACAATGTTCAATATACTAACACATGTGTTCATTTCAGAAATATTTCTCTAAAATTTGTATCATTCTCATTTCAATATGCATCTATAACTTTTAATATGCTATACAATTATTGATTTTCAGTAAAGTTAATGAGGAAAAGAAAAGAACCTATGTATAAGTAACCTTACAAAGCAGAAGTTCTGATGTATTCATTTGCAGATAGGATTTTAGATAGAATCAAGACTGTGGTTCAAAATCCAGGTGATACCAGTATGATTAAAAGGAGCCTTGAAAATGAAACACTGATACAGCAGAACTGGAATCAAGGAAGGCGGTACCATGATAGAAGCAAATTTCAGAATGATACAACAGTTGCTTTATAGATAGAAAGGACTACAAGCTAAGCAATATAGACAACTTCAAAAGCTAGCAAAGGAAGTACGCAAATATTTTTTCTAGAGCTTTGAGAAGTCTTCAATCCTGTGGAAACCTAGATAAGCCTCCTTTAACTTAGTTCAGCCTCCTTACTTCCTGAGTAATAACTTTCTGGCATATTAAGCCACCAAATTTGCAAGAATTTGTTACAAAGTCAGACACAAAATGAAACGCTAAATGTTATGATTGCAAATTGCAACTGTCATAAAAAAAATACTGAGTTTAAACCACAAACTCTTTAGAACATGCTAAGAACTCAACTAATGCCATATGGGATAATTAAATTGAATCATTAACTGTGTTGGCTTGTAATTCACTGTGTAGTACACAAGGTACACAAAAATGATATTGTCCAAAACTAATTGTAAAGAAAAAAATCACTGTGGTGAGTCAAAGGGATTTCACATAGGCCCTTACTCTCTGGGGCTGTTTCTCTGCTCCCCAGCTATCATGAACTGAGTCGCACAGCCCCTCAATACTCTTCTGCCATATTGCTCTCTTGGAGCCAGATGAGCAATGATTCAATCCACTGAACGTGAAAACAAGTTAATGTTATTTTTTAAATTGCAGATGCAATTGAAAGCAAGATGGCTCAGTGGTCTAAAGCACCTGCTTAGGAAAGCTTAGGCAACCGCAGACACTGCGCTTCGATCCCTGGCACCACCTGCTTCGTCAGTCCCACCCCCAAGGCAAGCTGAGCCGGCCATAATATTAAAAATAAATAAATAAATAAGTTAATAATAAAGATGCAAGGGAATGTTCTTTTTACCAACAATGGGATTATTGACAAATACACCATGCAACAAAGAATTTTCACACAGTTTTGCATTTCTTGCAGAGGGAAAAGTAAAAGTTCGTGCAAAAACCTATACAAAAATGCCCATTTAACGTTTGTTTTTAACAATAAAATTCAGAAAACATATTTCTTTCAATGTGGGAATATCAGAAAAGTCTGTTACATACAGACAACATAATGCTCCTTGGCAGTTATAAGGAGTGAAATTTCAAAATCGGAAACAGTGTAGATGAATGTGAGGGCATCATAGTGATCAAAAGACTTAATGCTATAGCGTTCTGTTCTAAAACTGCTTTAGATTGACAGAAAAGTCAAGATGGATGTGTAGAGATTTCACATATGCCTCCTGCCCTGCCATATGTGCAGCTTTTCTGCTCATCATCATGCTCCACTAGACTGGGACACTTGCTAAAACTATTGAATCTATACTAGTAATCACCATGAATATTAAAAACATGCAGCCTAGATTACTCATGCATTCTATGGGCTTTAAAAATGTAAATATATATGTGACTCCACCATTACAGTTACACTGAATTTTTTTTTTTTTTGACTGTCTTAAAAATCTCCTGTGGGAGCTGGAGAGAAAAATCAGTAGAATGAGTATTTGCCTGGTAAGTGCAAGAACCTGAGTTCAATACCCAGTTCTGAAAAACAAAATTCTCCGGTGATTAAATAATGCAAGCATAAAACTTTATTATCAATAAATAGAAATTATTAGTATGACTATCTTAACTACCTAGGTATCTTTCTCATTTCTCTTCTTTCTTTTCTCCTTTTCCCCATCACAGTTCCTCTTTCTTTCTTTTTTTTGGCTTTTTGAGACAGGGTCACTGCGCAGTTCAGGCTGGCCTTGAGCTCACTTTTGTAGCCCAGGCTGGTCTCGAACTCGCACTGATCCTCCTGCCTCAGCCTCCCGAGTGCTGGGATTGCAGGCGTGCGCCACCATGCCCGGCTCTCTTTCTTTTTAGTTTCTTACCATTTCACAATATCTATGGTACTTTTTATCAATCATTTAGCTATGGACACTAGGGATAAAATATAGTGTTTATAGATCTAAGTCTTATTTATTTCACTTATCAGCATGGTTTCAATTTGTTTCCATTTACATATAAAAGTCTCAAGTTTATCCATCAGTATAGCTTAGTAAGATTCCATTGTACAAAAATATCACATTATTTTTATTCATTCTGTTTCTGATTTGGAAAGCCTAATTTTTTTTATAATTCCTTATATCTTCCAGATATATGTTCTTTTTCTGAGAGAAAATTGGCTATAGTTTTTCTCATTCTGCAGGTATTACAGAAAACTTTAAAAAAAAAATAGTGCTCTATAATAATTCAATACCAGGGAAAAATCTGAGTCACTTAGCCATTTCAGCCTCATCGTAGCCCTGTGCAATCTACAAAGAAGTACTCCTATGTCTTTCTGCCAGGGTAAGTATTAGTAAGCCTAATAGAAAGTCAGAACTTTCACAAATGATGAGCTTGAGTGGCATCACTGTAAAATGTTGCTATGGGAGCATAAGTTCTGCAGAGAGCAACAAAGTATTTCTCCTCATCCCAGCCACAGTAATATAAATGAAGATCTTCTGGGAGGCTTAACTGTCCCCAATCAAGAAGAGCAAGGAGTTCATAAACTGACATCATGTCAAGAAACTTTGAGTCTCTGGCCTACCATGGGGCACACTGAGACTGCAGTTGAGACTAGGTGTGGTGGTGCATGTCTGTAATTCAACCACTTGAGAGGCTGAAAACGGGAGGATTGCTACAAGGCCAATCTACAAAGTGATCCTGTAGACCCTATAGATCCTCTACCAAATACCAGAAGAGAAAGAGAGAGAGAGGGAGACAGAGAGACAGACAGACAAACAGACAGAGACAGGTAGGCAGGCAGGCAGACAGACAGACAGACAGACTGACAGACTGACAGACTGACAGACTGAGATAATGATTTGGGGTTCTAAATGTCTTGCAAGAATAAGGCAGTGTCCCCGTTCTGCTGTATCATTATCATGGAAATCCTGAAGAAGCTAAAGATTTAAAAAGATATTCTTATTGGAAGATACTCAGATACACAAGTATCAATCAAAATCCACTTACAATACATTCATTCAAATAACCAGAGAACACAAACAACAAATGAACACAATAATTACATTTATCTGAAATGACTTTAAGGCAATAAAAATGAAACTCGCAGAAAAAAATTAAATAAAAACACATTTGAGACCACAGGAAACAAGACTTAAAAAATAGACATTTTCATTCAATGAAGAAAGTATAAAATTATAAACTAAATGGAAGATTTCAAAACCCAACGAATGGCGTAACAGTAGAAAATACAAAGCAGAGAATCAGTAAACTTAAAAACAAACAAATAAAGTTAATAGTAAATATAGTAGGTGTTTCTCCTCACGTTGAATTATTATTTCACTATCACTAAATCTTTTAAAAACTTTAACACCACAGTAAGATGTAAAATTGGAGTGAATTATATAATAGAAAAAATTAACATATTTGTTATGACTACTTCAAAAGCTCACTTATGTACAGATAGCTCAGCACACTAAAGCACCTGCTCAGGCAGAGCACAGCAGCCAGGTTTTCATCTTTGGCATGCAGTGCTGGCCCCACCCTCATACTGCTGAAACAGCAATTCAGACTGGGCAAAGTGGTGTGCCCAGTGCCTGGGAGGCTGAAAACAAGAGGATCACTAGGAATCTGAGTTGAGGTGAAACACTGTACATCCTGCACCTAATACATAAAAAAGCTCTCTTAAGTATCATAGAAATATGTCAACAAAAGCAATTTTAGGTAACACAAAAGTCAGTATATATTTCACTGATTTATTAGGTTGTCTTATCATGATAGCTAAAATTTAATACTGAATATATCAAGTATTTCCTAGAACAGAGAACAAAAAAATTCGAATAAACTTCCTGTAGATGTGGAAGACTACACAGCCTCTTTATTCCTGGATGCTTGTGCACTGCAGATGGACCACTGCTGTGTCCCTAGAAAAAGACTGAAGATGATACACAAACAAAAAAGAGAACAGATTTATCTATTTATCTATTTACTTATTTAGTTATAATTTTCTTTTATTTTGAAGAGTTAAAAACAAGAGCAATGTAATCCCAGCACTCGGGAGGCTGAGGCAGGAGGATTGGTGCGAGTTCGAGACCAGCCTGGGCTACAAAAGTGAGCTCAAGGCCAGCCTCAACTGCATAGCGAGACTCTGTCTCAAAAAGAAAAAAAAAAAGAGCAAGAAAAACAAAAGCAAAGACAAAACATGGTAACATATAACAATATATATGTTACAGATTTTTAGAATAAGGGTATCTGACTAACAGTGACTAATTGTTTACTTTTATTGTCAAATTTGCTGCTCAGATTAACAAATATAGTTATGCTAACTGGAACATGATTGCTTCAAGAAATTTTATATTTTTATTCTTGTCTCATTTTCTTTTATTATATTTTTGAAATTTTGCTTTACAGACAGCATAGAGATAATTAATAAGACATTAGAAATGGTATTCATTTAGAAGACCAAAGTGACAGACTTTTCAAACATGGTTTTAGTATTACACATTGCTGTCCTCAATGTAATAGCATAATTCACAGATATCAACATATAGTTAGGCAGGGTGAGAATTCTACCTATTAACTGCTATTTTCAAAAACCTGATGGAAATTCTTAGGACTATTGCCTTATCCATCTTGTATATATACATGTATTGCTTTGCCCCTGCCTAATTTCCTAACTTTTCTCCTTTGTCTCACTTTGTTTTAAATCCTTAGATGATGTTTCTTTCCACTTAACTGTGTCTGTTACACCTTTCAATTTTTATTTCTTCTTTTGAATTCTTACACTACGAAGGCAATATGATATTGACCCATGTGATTAAAATCATATTGACCACATATATCATTATTTCACTTATGAGTGTAGCTTCAAGTTGCATCCACTTAGTTATGAAGACTGATACCCAAGTATTACTCAATTCTATAAAAATACCACATCTTTTTCATCCATTCCTCAGGTGATGGGCATTTTGGTTGTTCCAAGATTTGGCTGTCACAAATTATGCAGCTATAAACATGGGTGCACATATATCACCGTGATATAATATTTTCTTTTTTTATTCTTATTTTTTTTAATTTTTTTCTTGTTTCAGAACTTTTGTTTGTTTGTTCATTTATTTATTTTTATGGCCGGCTCAGCCTGCCCTGAGGGCAGGGCTGGCGCAGCATGTGGTGCCGGGGATCAAACCGTGGTCCCTGAAGCCACCTACACTTTCCTAAGCAGGCACTTTAGACCACTGAGCCATCCTGCCGGGCCCCGATATGATATTTTCTATTCTTTTTGAAAATTCCCAGGAGAAAAGCTGGACTGAATAGGATTTCCAGTCCTCGTCGTTTGAGGAGTCTAAACACTGATCTCCATAATGGCTGCACCAGTCCATTATGGAGAAGGGTTTCTTTATTCCCTCAGCTCCACCTCATTTCTTATTGGTTTATTGCTTTTTGATAACCATTCTTCCTGGGGTGAGATGATACCTCAATGTTGGAAACTGTATTTCTCAAATAGCTAAACATGTGGAGAATTTTTTTATGCATTTATTGTTCTCTTGTAGTTTTTGCTCTGAGAAGTGTGTATCCATCTTAGATGCTCACTTTTCAGATAGGGGCTTTAACTTGGGCCAATAATTTTCTTTAGCTCTTTCTGTATTCTAGATGGAAGGCCTTTGTTTGAGTCACTATAGGTTAATATTTTTTCCAAATTTGTGGGTTGTCTTTTCACTCTGTTGGTAATTTATTTAGACAAACAGAAACTTTTCAATAAAAGGATATCTCACTTGCTTATTCTTTAGTGTTTCCCATGCAGCTTGATTTTTTGCTCATGAACTATTTGCTTATCCTTAAATCATTAAAATTTCCATCTACTATCTGTTCCAGGAGAAAAAGTGTTTCTTTTTTATTAGTTATATAGTTTTTATTTTTTTAATATTTAAAATTTTATTTCAAAGAGTAAAAATATCAGAAACAAGCAAGAGTACATAAAGTATACAATTTCAAGCCAAGAACAAAAATTTAACAATGGTTGTATTACATATTTTCATCATCAAATCTGTTTTGATTAATAGATATAGGTATGTAAGATAGATAAAATAATTAAACCTTAATACTTTTAATAAACCTTAATTTTTTAACTCTTCCAAATGTATTTCTATTTAAGTCACTCTTCTAAAAAAAAAGTATAGGGGTTGAAAGTGTTTCTCTCCTAATGTTTAGATCTTTAATCATTTTGACAAGTTTGGTTCATAGCAATAGACCTTTTTTTAGTTTTATTTTTCGGCATGTGGAAAGCGAGTATTTCCAGTATCATTTGTTAAAGAGGCTGTCTTTCTTCCAGTGAATATTTTTGGTCCCTTTGTCAAAGATAAAATGACTGACTGTATTTGTGCTTGTATCTGCATTTTCTAATCTATTCTATTTTTTTGCCAATTTCATGCTGATTTTATCATAGTAGTTAATAATATAATTTCAAGTTAGGAATTACAACACCTCCTATGTTGCCTTTGTTACCCAGAATGAAGTTTGTTATTCTAGGTCTTTTCTCCTTCAAAATAAATTTCTCTAAATCTGTAAGGTATGATAGTGGTATATTGCTAGTGATTGCTTTAAATGTGTATAAAAGTTCTGGGAGTGAGCCCGGCGGAATGGCTCAGTGGTCTAAAGCGCCTGCTTGGGAAAGCTTGGGCAGCTTCAGGGACCGCGGTTCGATCCCCAGCACCACATGCTGAGTCAGCCCTGCCCTCGGGGCGGGCTGAGCCAGCCATAAAAATGAGTGAATAACCAAATAAAAGTTCTGAAACAAGAAAAAAATAAATAAATAAAATGAAAAATGCTTTAAAAAAAATTCTGGGAGTATGGCCGTTTTAACAATGTTAGTTCTTGCTATCAAGGAACAAGGAATACTTATTCTTTTTTTTTTTTTTAATCCTCTTTTATCTCTTTTTTCACATTACCACAATTTTAAATGAATAGATTTTTCACTTACTTAGATTAAATGCAATGTGATTCATTTTTCAGCATAGTATTGTAAATGGTATTGTTTCTCTAATTAGTCTCTTGGTGTGTCTGTTATCTGTTTAGAGGTATACTACTGACTTTTGGATATCAACTTTATAATCTGCTATGTTACTGAATTTGTTTATTAATTCTAGGCACTTCTTGGTGGAGTCATTTAGGTCTTCTAAGTAAAGTATCATGTTATCTGAAAATAATTATACTTTAACTTCTTTACCAGTCTTATTCCTTTTATTTCTCTCTCTTGTCTACTGACTCTAGCTAATGATTTCAGAACTACATTGAATAGGAGTGATCATGGAGAACATCTTTGTCTTCTATTTGATCATTGTACCATATCTAGAAGTAAAAGATTTCAGCTTTTCCCCATACAGAATTATATTTGAAATTGGATTTTCATAGAGGGCTTTTATCAGATTTCGTTAAAGGATATCCATTTCAATTTTCTGTAGGGCTTTGATCACGAATGAGTGGTCAACTATCTCCAAGGACTTTTCTGTGTCAATTGAGATGAGCATATGGTTTTTTAATTTGGTTCTATTGATACAGTGTATTACATTTATGGATTTGCATATGTTGAACCATGCTTACATCCCTGGGATGAATTCTACCCGGTCATGGTGTATAATATTCCTGGTGATTTGTTATATTCTATTTGCTAAGGTTTTATTGAGGATTTTTGCTTTGCATCTATGGTCATGAGGGAGATTGAGCAATAGCTGTTTTGTAGTTGCATCATTTTCTGGTTTCAGTATTAAACTTGCTTCCAGGAAGTATTGCTCCATTTTCAATTTCAATCATGAGTTTGAGGAGAATTGGAATTATATCTCTGGTAAATGACTTAAAGAATTTTGCTGAAATTCTCCAGGACTTGGGCTTTTCCTTGTGGATGTATATTTTCAAATTATATTCTTTTAAAATTTTTTGTCTGTTATTGGGTTATTGAGACTTCTTATATCTTCATTCAGAATTGTTAATTTGTAACTTTCTCGGAATCTGTCCTTTTATTCTGTGTCTCCAATGCTGTAAGAGTAAAATTTTCAAAATAGTTTTGATAATCTTCTGAACTTCCAGAGGGTATGTAGTAACCTCATATTTCTAATTCCTTATTACTTGAATTTGAGGGGTTTTTTTTTTCCTCTTTTTTATGAATCTAGATAGAGGCTTATCAACTTTATTTAATGTTTAAAAGAACCAGCTTTTTACTTCATTAATTCTTTCATTGCTTTCTTCATCTCAATTGCATTATTTTTTTCCCTAATCTCTATAATTTCCTCCCTTTTGGGGGCTTTGGGTTTGATTTGCTCTTCTTTTTCTGAACATCTGAGGTGTAGCATTACAGTATTTCTTTGCTCACATTCTGTTTTCCTAATAAGTGATTTCACAGCTATAAATTTCCTTCCAAGAACTGCTTTCAAGGCATCTCTTAAATTCTAGTGTTTTGCTTGAATTTTCCTTGAATCATAGGT
The DNA here is from genome assembly GCA_004027025.1 of Myocastor coypus. Taxonomy (NCBI): domain Eukaryota; kingdom Metazoa; phylum Chordata; class Mammalia; order Rodentia; family Myocastoridae; genus Myocastor; species Myocastor coypus. Next base: position 1,691 of record PVJA010001520.1, on the reverse strand, counting down.
AGTGTTTAATACTTAATTTCATGTGTAACCCATTGTCTGTTGAGGATTGTGCTATTTAATTTCCATGTGTTATTGGGTGTTTGTGGTTTCTTCTGTGATTTATTTCCAGTTTCACTGCGCTGTGGTGAGATAATATACATGGGATAATTTCTGTTTCTTGCATACGCTTAAGCTTAACCAATGGACTAGTATGTGGTCTATTTTAGAAAACATCCTAGAGGTAGCTGTAAGGAATGTGTATTCAGAAGTGGTTGGTTTGAACATTCTGTATATGTCCACTACCTTCATTTGTTCAAAGGTGTGGTTCATCTCTGCTAATGTTATTTTTGCTAATTTTTTGTCTGCTTGAACTGTCTTTGTAGGATAAGGGAGTGTTAAGAACTCCTGTTCAGATTGTAGTACTTGACATTATATTTTTCATGTCCATTATGATGTGTACAGTTGGGTTCTCCCATGTTTTGTATGTACATATTTATGACTGTTACTTGTTCTTCTTCTCCGTTTCCCCTAAACAGTATGTAGTGGACTTCTTTATTTCATTTAATCATTCTTGGTTTGATGTTCAGACTATCTGCAAACAGGATTACTTCACCTGCTTTTTTCTGAGGTTTTGGGGCATGTAGTATTGTTTTTCATCCATTGGCTTTCAGCCTATAAATTTCTTTATGAATTAAGTGTTTTTCTTCTATAAAGCATATTCTTGGATTTTGTTTTCTAACCTTCTCTGCAAGACAATTCCTTTTAATTGGTGGAATTCAGTCTACTTACATTGATAGTTATAACTGAGATGAATTGCTTTATGATCGACATGTTATTTATCTCTTTTTCTCCTGTGTTTAATTGTTTGCCCTAATTAGTGGATTCTTTCCATGCTCATTTATAGAGCTCTTGCCATTTGGTCCCTCTCTAGAATATCTCTCACCAGCTGAGTAGGGTTGGCTTTGTCATCAGGGAACTCTTTAGTTTTTCTTTGTTACAGAAGTGTTTCTCTTCTTCATTCAACTTGAAACTTAGTTTTGCAGGATGTCTTAGTTACTTTTTACTCGTTGCTGGGACAGATACCTGACACTCAAAATGAAGGAAGGAAAGGTTTATTTAGCTCACAGTTCATGGAGGTTTCAGTCCATATTCGGCAGGACCAAGCCTGAGTGGAGCAGGACAGAGATCATCCAGTTCATGGCGGCAGAACAGCAACAAAATGATGACAGAGGCAGCCAACCAAACATGGCAGCAGAGTGCAACAGCAACAGCTCAAGTCTCAATCTATAAAATTCCCCGCCCAATGACTACATGAGGCTTTGGGGGGACAACTAGACATAAATCATAACATTTCACCCCTGGACCCCCAAAGTCTCATACATATCCCTTTGTACAAAAGACATTTTAGTCCATCTGGAAGAGTTGCCGAAGTCCCAACAGTTTCAGCATTGCTGAAATGTCCAAATCCCAAGTCTCCTCCAAGATCCAAGGCAAACTCTCATCTGTGAGCCCCTGTACAATAGAATAGTTAAACATATCCAACATTCAAAGGCATGAAATAAACATTACAATTCCAAAAGTTGCAAACAACAGGGTATACAAAACATTGAGACCAATACATGTCCAAAATCCAGCAGGGTAAACATTAAATCCCATAGTTCCAACTGGAGAATCCAAAGCAGTCTGCACTGAGTTGTGAGCTCCATGTAACT